>JAVQKC010068043.1:0-21184 GCA_036025475.1 Philypnodon macrostomus
AACAATGTTGAGAGTTATTGTGAACGCGTTTAATAAAGTTTGACTGACTGACTTGTCTGACTGTTTTGTTTCGCTTAATGCGCCTTATGGTCCGGTGCACCTTATATATGAAAAAAAAATTGAAAATAGACCATTTATTGACAGTGCGCCTTATAATCCAGTGGGCCCTATAGTGCGGAAAATACGGTAATAAAATACGAATATGCACAGGGCATATCAAGGTCTACTGTACAGTATATAAAAAAACATCTAAAATGCTGGTGTGGTGCTTTTGTTTGATGGTTCATTTAAAATACACTACTGTTACTAACATGCCATTCAATCAAAAAACCTACAAATAATTATTCATTAAAATAATCTTGCGACGAAACCCCTGTTTTAAGTGTTCAAAATCTAAGGGAACAATATGCTGTAATATAATCTAGTCTGTTTTAATTGAGTCTGAAAAACTGCCTTTAGAAGCAAAATATACAAAGCTACAAATGCAGTTTGGCACTGGTGGGCAAAAACCACACATATTATGATCGAGGCTGAGGGCCATGTAAAATCTTGCCCTGTGCCAGAACTGACTCTCATGACATGTATTTTACAGACCAATGCATCTGTTTCTTTTAGCTTAGCATAAAACAGGGTCGATTGTACATTTTTATCTCCATATTATTTTTTCCCTTCCCGAGTTTGCATGTACAATGTATGTGCCCCTTTCCGTTTCATGATGGATAGTCAGCTGGGTAAAATTACCAACCATACATTCTGTATATTCAAAATATGCCCTTTCAGCCATGTGTTCAAATATACATGAAGCAAAACATAATAACTCACCACTGTGTGCACAAACTCATCCGACCATTTCCTTGGATAAAAAAAAATAGCATGTAATCTTAGCTTCATGTTCTATGTAAATACACTTCATTACCAAAGCAGCAGCTAGGGAAACCAGCGGGTGGAAAATAAAAAATATAAAAAAATGAAAAATTCAACCCTCTCTAGCTTGAAACATCCAGATAAGTCAATTTAAACAGCACGACTTCCTCATCTCAAAACCCAAAATATTAAAAACATACCAAAAAAATCCCATTGATGCCAAGATCCACTCATTAACGTATTGAGATACAAATGCACTGTTTTGTAATGTTTTTAAGGTGATGGCTAACTTGCAAAGGTACAGAAAAAATCTTCACAAAGCAAGCTTGCAGACTCAGCATAGAATGAATTATTGATAAAATATGATTAATAATGCATCATCAATAGAAAACCCTAGCCGCGCTTGGAGCCGACTCATTTTTTACAACTTTACCATTCCCACAATGAACATCAATAAAAGATAGAGCAATAATCACAATAGTAAAGATGTATAATGTTTCTGCATAGAGCTGCATGAATTTTAGATTTGAGGTTGTGGACACCAAGAAGGAATCGCATGGAAATTTTGATGCAAACTTGAAATCCTCGTAGACAAAAAAAAAGAAAGAGATACGTACAACAGTCGGTGGAGACTGAATAAATATTTTTGGTTGAATCTAGGCTTGGCTTGGAAGGTTCATTTGGGAATATGTTGAAAGACAATGTCCTGGCTTCAACTTTTGCGCACAGAAGAGCTAGCAAGTATACTGTATTAACGTATATAAGAACTTTAATGCAATGCAGTGGGGACATTGAGGAGGAAAAAATAATAATTGTGATGTTTCACCAAGGGCCCAAGTTGGCATACATTCTGAACAGTTGGTCGCAGGGCTGACACAGAGACATACTGGCAGACTATTCACTTACATTCATTCACTATGGGCACTGTAAAGGTTGATTCATACACGCATACATGGACTGTGGAAAGAGGAGGAGATAACCCACAGTAACACAAGGAATACCTGCCTCTTTTTGTGCCTTGACTGGCCCAAAGATGGAACTTACAACCCCCTTGCAAGACTCACGGTGAGGTTTCTTTTTGACATTTTGGCCCCCGTTTGTGGAACAGTCTACCTGAGCGTCTGAGTCAATTTAGCCTAGCTTTTAATTAAATGTTCTGTTTTTACTATTTTACTCTATGTTTTATTTGTTCTATTTATATCTGCTGCTCTGATTTGATTTTAACTGTGAGATGTGCGGGAGTCATATAAGTTCAAAGTGAAATGTATGTAGAGTATGTATGAAAAGTGCTATACAAATTAAGTCTGATTGATTGATTGAGAGATAGCTGTATGATAGTATATTCTCTGTTCAATTGTGTTGCTCTTGAAAATCTAATGTATATCCACAGAAACCAGTCATCAGAATTGTATATACATAGAAAAATATTGGGATTGTATGGACACACTACAACAATGGCCTGGGTTGGGTTGAGTGAGATGAACCACATCATTGTCAGTAGACAAATCATTTATGCAAAGCTCTGTGACCTTCAAATATTTAAGAGTTAAGTCCTTAAGTCTATAGTCTTGGATTCACTTCTCTTTCTTCAGTCCTAAACCTGCAGCATTGACAGTGAAGCTCTGTTAATATCCACAGCTCAGCCTTATACACATGTGGTCTCTGGGTGAAATAATAATGTCCTCTCATTCAGTGTTGTGTGAAATGTTCTTCTTACCTGAGGAAACATGAATCTTTAACACCAGGATCAGTCTTGGATAAACGCCTCTTCAATTATTCACTGACTCTCATCAAATCTGTGCATTAAAGAAGGACTGAAACATGGCCGTATATAGAATGTGGATGTTTTAGATTATAAAGCCTTTGAAATAATCATGTTAGAGAGTCCAAAGAGAGGTATATGTATGTACATTGAAAGCAGAGTTAAAACAATGTGATGAATATAAAACAGGAAAATAAAGGTGATTGTATTATATCAGTTACTTTAGTGGTTCCCAACCTCTGGGCTGAAACCTTAACGTAGGATGTCAAAATGTATCTACTTTTATCACAGTTTTATAACATCGTTAACACATGGTGTACAACTGTTAATTACTTTTTGAATAATTAGCATTTGACTAAGTGCACCCCAAAATACAGAGACACTCCGTGTTGACTTTCTTTTATTTCCAAAATATTTGCAGCTGTGGAGGCAGGGAGCTGGCCGTTGAGACGGGCACGAGGAGAAACCCGGGGACACAGGAGAACGCTGGTGAGTACCGGTGAATATCCAAAAACTAAAGCTTTCAGCAGCAGGTGAAGCTCTGACGAACAAGACAGAATTATCTGGCGCTGAAGAGGAGTCTCGACCGGGTCTTGTAGTCTCAGAGATCCCAGACTCAGAACAGGTGTGCCTCATTTCACCGGCCATGCCCCTCTGCCACACACTCTGCAAAAAGAAAAATGGTGGGGGAGAGAGAACAGTTCTTCACACATTTGTCCAAATACATAAATGTAAAATGTGTCCTGTGAAAAATGTATATAGTTACTTCTACAAGTCAAAGTACTCATCTGAAAGAATGTAGTTTTTGCTCATGTGGCCCCAGTTGATTGTATAAAAATAGCTCATGTTTCTCCCTGGGCCCTTGCTAATTCTAATTTGTCTGTTTAAACTGTATAGCTTTCTACTTGTGTATGTAAATAGCTCTGCAACTCTGCTTCCATGCTGCTTTCTCAGGTCACATGACTCCATTTTACCCACTCAGGTCATGTGACTCTATTGGAGGCAGCAGTAATTAGCACAGCTCTGCTCTGACCTATGCTAAACCAACAGTGCATCGTTCCCAGCGTACTTCAACACCTAAATGCATTTATTAAAAGCTATTAATATGCCTTAATTTGTGATGTTTAGGCCTCCGAAAATGTGTCAATGCGTCAATTGTGGGGGATTCAGAGCTACTTTACTTTGCAAAAAATAAACCAAATCAAAATCACTGTGGCACTTAAGATAAACACATACCGATGGTGGTAAGCTACCTTTCTAACCACAGCTGCCTTGGGGCACACTTACAAGGGTGTGCCTGCCATACCCCAATTATAGCCTACATTGTTCCAAAATGACCACTCAAATATATTAACAAGGTGGATGAACAGAAGCATGAAGCCGTTCAAACCAACAACCTTCTGGCTAGACGGCGACCCGGTCTACCAGGGCACATCACTACTGGCCCATTTCCCCTTGTTTATCATTTTTAGTAGTGGGAGGGGTGGAGGAAGGAACAGGACGGAGATAAATAGTTGGAGTCAAAAGCTGCAGAAGAAAATGCTACACAGAGCTAATGAAGTTTAATGCTCACTGGCAGATGCTAACGAGATGCGTTCGTGGCCTCATTACGTCAAAGACACTCGCAGCATTCGGACCAAAGCTGAGATGACTTTCCCGGAATTAAAACATCAACTCCACCCACTTTGTATTTGAGAGTGAAGGAAAAAGTAAACATGGATTTAAACAGGTAGAGCTTCAAGAATCATGGCACCCGTTAGTGGGTGGGATATATTTGGCAGCAAGTGAAAATTGTGTGCTTAGTTAAAAAAGGGGAAGTGTCAGGATATGTTTGACAGGGGCCAGATTTAGAGGGCTAGGTAACTGTGTCCAAAACAGCAGCTCGAGTGGGTTTTTTCTGGTTTAATTGTGGTGAGAATAGTGTGGTCTGATCCAACAGATGAGCTACTACAGTATTACCTGCTGAAGAACCTTTTCTATTTCTATTTATTTAAAGGGGACAATGCACCTTAATGAACAGCAGTATAAAAATACATGTGTAAATGTGCCAAAGTTAGCGTACAGCTACTTTACATTTGTAGTCCCTTAACATACACAACAGTTAAGCAGATCATCAAGATCATATTCACTCAGGTCTAAAGTGTCTCATCTATAAAGTGCAGATGTGGTTAAAGTGCATTCAGTCATTTTAAAGTGCTGTAGTTTTTAATCTAATAAGATAAATAAGTTCATTTAGTTTAAAGCCAGTTCATGTCACATGTGTTGATCCTCTCCTGCCGCACAGAGATGACAAGACACTGGAGTTTTACAGAGCGCCCTCGGATCCTCAAACATTCATACATGCATACATTTACATGGAAATAGTGACAGTTAGAGGACAATAACAGCAGAGATTGCAGAGTAATACATGCAGTGCATGCCTACATACGTTTATGTATGCATGCACCGCTCAACAACAACAGTCAAATGTGAATCTGTTCAGACAATCATGGCATATGCTACATACGTATATGTATCCTGCACCATGAGGTCTGAACCGCTCTAATGGGAGCAGTGTTGATTGGATTTAAGCCAGGTTTAAGTTGGGCTTTAAAGGTGTTATACGTAGGAAAGTCTCTCATTGTGTGAGGGGTGTTATTCTAAATATGACAGCCTCTAACTGAGAGGACTGATTGTGCAAAGGTGGTGCATCTATAAGGAACCTCACCATCACCTCTAGTGGTTCACCTCTAATGGTTCTGCCGGTAGTAGGTTTTTGGTTAATGTATTCTTGTAGTGGTGGTAGTGCGAGACAGGTGAGACAGAGAGGGAGGCGGGACAGAGAGGGAGGTGGGACACAGGTGAGACAGAGAGGGAGGTGGGACAGAGGGAGGTGGGATACAGGTGGGACAGAGATGGAGGTGGGACAGAGGGAGGTGGGACACAGGTGGGACAGAGATGGAGGTGGGACAGAGAGAGCGGAGGGACAGAGGGAGGAGGGACAGAGGGAGGTGGGACACAGGAGAGACAGAGAGGGAGGTGGGACACAGGTGAGGCAGAGAGGGAGGTGGGACAGAGGGAGGTGGGACACAGGTGATACAGAGAGGGACGTGGGACACAGGTGAGGCAGAGAGGGAGGTGGGACAGAGGGAGGTGGACACAGGTGGGACATAAATACATAAATGTGGGTCTAAATAATACTGGACCAATACATATGCAGTAACATTTTACACAATAAGCCTTATATGCAAATCTGAAAATGACTGAATGATCTAAAACATAACAGATTTCAGACTAGTCAAACACAATCTGAGCTACAATGAACTTTAGGCTCCTATCCCACAAGATTTTACTACATAATTCATGTTTGGAACGTCCATAGTGAAGGGTAACCAAGCCGAACATTTTTTGTCACCCTTGAACTTCTATGTATTTGACCCTAGTTTATGTTTGACCACATTTTAAACCTGGCCACCATAGCCTCTCTAACTCCAGTCACTATCATCTCGCCCTGGCCTCTTCCGTGTTGCCCAATAAAGACTGTATAATTGCCTTGTGTTTCCCACTGTGCGTTTGCAGTTTGACAAGCACAAACTTTATTAGCCTCCGCAGAGAAACAACAGGTGGCAGGTCTTTTATCAACAATGCACAGAGGTCAGAGGTTAAAGTTCACAAGGTTGGGCCAGGGTCAAGGCTGAATAATGCAGTGCTTTGAAGTCAGTGGCAGAGCTGGAGGTTGCTGCGTGAGCCAGAAAACCAAGGCTTCATCAAACACAGGAATAATGTCAAATGAAGAAATAAACAAGAAACAGAAACAATTCCTGTTTGAGAACATTAAATTGCATAGGCTGTATAAGACACTCAAATTAGCGCTTTGTTGTAAAGCTTTTAACAAGAAATCAAATCAAAAATCAAAATTTTGATGAAAAATTAAATGAACGGCTCAGTATTTGGATTTTTGGCTTCCAGGACTGAAATATAAATTTGGAGGAGGTCTCTCTCAAACCTCTAGTTCATGTGGCCCTCAGGTTCTAAAACGAATGCATTACTTATGTCCCACAAGCAATAACACTAACATACAGAGTGATGCATGAATGGAATCAGCTCCCAAAACAGTTCACACAAACTAGACAGCGTGCATGCATCATCCATTTCTGAGAAAACATGCAGCCCTTCAGCTTTTTAAGAGGAGCCAGTTGTGGGCCATCTAGCCTGGACATAACCCAAACGGCAAAAGATGGTATTTTTGTGGCATTTTGAGTCTTTCATCACTGTTTTTGGCTTCATGCTTGGCCCTAGCCTTGTCTCAGTGTAACCGCATCTACACCATTTGCCAGCTTTTTCCTTTAGTCACAGACAAAATCTATTCATCTGCACTTGACTTGAAGCTGACAATGAAAACCCATTCATCTGTAGAAAATAAGGCCTTGAAGCATCTCTGTCAAAGCCCTGTCTCTTTAAGAAGAATAGGACCAATCAGGTGTCAGCTCTCGACACACTTAACCTTCAACAACATTCAACCAAAACTAAAAACTCACAGTGTTTGTGTGACTTTGAGAGACGTTTTTCCACAGCAGTTTGAAAGTTCAGCATGGTTTTCAACTATATATATTTTCTATATATAAGTCACAGTTCAATATTTTGGTGTTTGTGAGATCTGTGGTAATTCATTTTAGGAAACGTATTCTCTAATATCGCCAACCTAGCAGACAGGAGCAGTGTCCCAGGCTTTGTGTTAGGCTGGATGAGATTTCGAAATTTCTACCTGCAGCAGCTACTCGATAGTTTGTTTTATGTAAATCTAGAGTTCCCAGATTTTGCATTGAATTGCACAGCATTTTCTGCTCAAATCCAGCGTCCCTCAAATGATCTACAGTCATTCAATCATATATTTTCTCAATGTACATGAATTGGTATAATTCAAATGGTGCTCACCCTGCAACCAGAGGGTCAGCGGTTTGAGTCCCCATGGCGTGGTTTATTTAAAAAAAAATTATAGGATGCTACAGTTATATACAGTCTACAGTAGCATCAGAAATGGCTGTTTATTTTGTGTTTTTTTACTCAACACCAGCAGAGTCCTGGGTTCTCGACAATCTCTATTCTGCTATTTTTATAAAGAAACCTCAGTGAGAATGAAAAGCAGATGTGTCAGTGCAGAATGTGGGACATTTATTAGCCATAATCGCTCTTATTAACAGTTTGAAACTCACTGCGGCAAAGAGGTCGTGACACCTTTCCTCAAATCTTTAATTGGTATTTTTGACGTGCTTTCGCCTCCGTCAGGTCCGTAGTGACTGCTGCTGCTGCTGCCTAAGGCCTGTCACGTTGTTTCGCAGAGAAAAGCTTATTATAGAGTTCCAATATAGTGCTTAGATTTCTGTTTCCGCCAATGTGCCAAACGGAAATGCTGAATCCGGACAAACCAGTGACGTTTAGGTAAATAAGTTCCCGACAGTTGCTTTGACAAATGCAGAGTCAGAGCTTGAAGCATGTACTCACTGTTTTTCATTAACTTTTCATGTCCATAAGCATGTAGCAGTGTTTAAATGGTGTTGTAGTGGATCAGATTAGCAACTGGGAAAGGTGTTTGCATTACCACCAACATGTTCCATATGTTCTCTTTGAAGGCGTTGTCTTGATTACAAGCTGTAGATATTCTGAGAGCTCTTGTGGTAATAAACAGGTAATAATATAGTAATTATGGTGAATTCAATTTCTATGTAATTACCAACACTAACCCCCTATCCTAACCCATTACTAGATTATTCTATATTGTATAACTATCTAGTTACCATGCGACATAAATTGCATGAAATTACAAGGGTAATTACATAGGAATTACCTGGTAATTAACAATAATTATTATTCGTTTACCTGATTGTTACCTATTTATTATTTGTTATTTGTATTTTTCCACTCTAGACTTCCCCATGGCAGTGCAACTATCAAAGTGTAATGATGATTTACATCTGCTGTATAATGGATTGATTCTGTGCATTTATAACATTGCAGTATGTTAATGGCTGGCTGATTAGAGGCCACATGAGAAACAAAGAATGTTTTGCTTTTTGGAAAATTAGAATGTTTTGCAAAAATTATTTTCATCAATTTACTATTGGCTAGAGTCTAGAGAAGAGGTAAAACCTAAATAATGGCCAGGTAGTCACAGGGTTAACAGTATACATTGTCCCCCAACTCACTGTCACATTCATTTATTGTTGAACATGGGACAGTTGTAGGAAGAAGGGGGCATCGACACCAGCAGACGGCAAAAAAAAATCTATTTACTTTACTGTTACAGAAGATTGCTATCTCCTAGCTTTCATTCCAACCATATGAGCCTCAATAACAACTTTGCAAAGTTTTCGCATCCACCTGCATGCTATGGTTTAACATGAAAGTAAACTTTGAATTTCATAAAATGGAAAAAATTGTGTTTACAGGCATCCAAATAACATACCAAATGAAACTTGGCAAATAATATCAAGCAAGGCCAAAAGACTTCAATTGTATATATACAATGTAGTTCTATTGGAAGCAGGATTATAATCACATTGCGGCATGAAATGTGAAACGCTATACAAAGTCAAAACCATGTTAAATCATTTACAATCACCAGAATGTGATGTTATTTCAATAACATCCAACAAAAAAACTATGTAATTTATGCGGCTAGTGGCGCCTCTGTAAACAAAGTTGTAAGTGGGCGTCCCGTAGAAAGTAATATAATCTGGTCCTCACTCAGCGGGGCCACGCCCAACAAATAAAACGTCAATCCGAAAACCTCGCCTGGCACAATTCAGCGGCAAAAATATTCATCCCGGCGCCAACCAGAATTTGTAACGCCTGTCCAATGAAACAAAATGAAATACTCGCTAGCTTGGTTGGAATTGCATTGGTTGTGTTGTGCATGTTTGGAAAATGTCGACGCATAAAAAAAGAAAGATTCAAAGTAATATATTTGACTTTTAACGATTGACGATTGTCCAGCAAACGCACAAACCACGATGTTTACGGAAGAAATGACCTCTTGCATGCAAAAGAGGTCTGATGAGTCCCAACACCCGCACAACCAATACAACATACTAATTAAAGAGTTGTTTAAAAGTTTAAATGTATCCTTCATTGGATGAATAGGTCTTAACACACGGACACCTGTAGGATTTTTCATTGATTCAGGTTTAGTCCACACGGAGACAAAAACGTTCCTCATACAGGCTGCATCGTTTTAGAAAATATCTGTGTGCGCAAGGGTTCACGTAGTAATGTAGTGTGTATGCCCGGCCCGTTGGTGGCGCTGTGACACAGCGAAAACACTGGGCAGCTCCATGTTTGTTGTTATTGTCAGAGTGCAGCGGGTTATAAGAGCCACAGCGATATCATTTCAGGCAAGTAACAAGAGTAAACACAGAAGAACCAGAGTGTTGAAATCTTTCCACTCTGGGATCCGGTTTAAAAAATGATTGTTTTCAGGCTCCAAAAACACCAGCTCCATGTGGACGTAACACCTAAACGATAAAATACTTACTAATCTCGTCTCTGTGTGGACAGGGCTTCAATGCTGTGTTTGTAGCCCAACAGCCAATGGGAACATAGTGTATCTATTTCTTACAGTAGCAGCACCTGTTTTACACATGTATAATTATTTTTAAAAAAAATTAAATCAATTTGAATGGCGACCTGCTCAATGTCTCAAATTCTCAAATTCGTATCTCTCTATCTCCATCTAGAGGACATTGTTCGAACGATTTGAATGTTGTTCTAAAATCCAACATGGCTGAAAACATAGTGTGATATTTGTGGTGCCAGTTAGTATCCAATAGTGTTTAGTGAGACTGTCAGTTGAGGTGTCACATTGGAGTTTGTTTTTTACAGTGGATTGCTCACACTTCCTCTAAATGAAATGAGGCTGTTTTTTGGGTTATATTTTACATTGTGTTTCTTTAAAGTTTCACTGTTTTGGTCACATTTGTCCTTCACAGAGCTACCCCTACAGTTTCAGAGATATATATATAGTCTTCATATATAGACTCTAGACGATCATAAAGCTACTGTTCAACACAAAAACACCATCAGTTTGGCATATTTTTATTTCTTGGAGCTCTCTCCGTAAAAGCCTGTTTAAAAGAAATTTGTGGTTTTGGCGAGACCTGTGATTTGACCCGAGACTTCCAGAGACATTCATCCTATAGCAAGGAAGCTTCATTCACCCCACAACAACTCATTTAAGATCACACTGAATCTAAAGTTTTCTAAAGTTAAAAAGTTCCATCGTTCCTCTTTAAGTAAAGCCCAATTGATTTTTCCCTAATTATAATTAGGGCAGCAGTGGTGCAGTAGGTAGGTGCTCGCCCTTCAACCAGAGGGTCAGTGGTTCAAGTCCCCGCCCAAGCACATGCTGTCGTTGTGTCCCTGGGCAAGACACTTAATCCACATTGCCTATGAATGAATGTGGCCATTGTAAATGAGAATTGGTTCTCAATTGGCTTACCTGGTTAAATAAAGGTTAAATAAAGATTACATAAATAAATTGATTGTTCTAATTGTTTTTTAATCAATTGTTTTTCTCATCATCAAAGGAATTTTTCATATTTGTCTCAGTTTTTGATACATCCTCAACCTCATAGCTGTAATGTACAGTTTTTAAGTCTTTAACCTCCATTGTCTCACCGATCTCTCTGAAACCTCCATAACTTACACTTGCCTCATTAAAATCTTGCCTTAGTCGCAGTTACAGGTCTCGCCTTTTTGTCTCACAGCGGTTCGCCCTGGCTGGTCTCTCCTTGGTCTTTGAGTCTTCACCAACTACAAAACAAAGTCTGCAAAGGAGCAATTACTCAGAAGCTGAAGTTTTTGGGACTGAACTCGGATAAAACATTGTCTACGTTTCGCTTTGCCGTTTTCTCGACTTTAAGGAAAGGTAATTAGAGGCTGAGGGCTGGCTATGGCTTTGAACAAATCTCAGGAACAGTGTCTAATGTGAAGGGAATGTGGAGGTAACTTTTGAAACATTGGAAAAAGAAAAGAGTCCCGAGGTGAGTTTGTATAATGGACTGTACATAATTGATCAACTCTGAAGCCAGTCTGAAATATGAAGGGTTTATGTTTTAAAAAAGGTCAAGATTAGAGAAGGAGACTTTGAAGAGGGATAAAAGGTTCTGTATATACTCTGCACTCACAAACGAGGAGGCCGGGAGGCCTTAAAGGTCCTATATATACTCTGCACTCACAAACGAGGAGGCAGGGAGGCCTTAAAGGTCCTATATATACTCAACACTCACAAACGAGGAGGCCGGGAGGCTTTAAAGGTCCTATATATACTCTGCACTCACAAACGAGAAGGCAGGGAGGCCTTAAAGGTCCTATATATACTCTGCACTCACAAACGAGGAGGCAGGGAGGCCTTAAAGGTACTATATTTTTTGGAGACATATAGATTGCCTTTCAAACTTTGCAAAATCAAACACACAATGTTTTGTATTTTGTATATACATATTATGTTTATTACTATTTTGTATATATATAATATTATATTATATATATATGACACCTTATTGTCTATATATTCTTGCTATATACATATATATAATTAAATCTCTATATATACACACACACACACATTTTTTGTGCCGTTTTTTTTTTTGGGGGGGGGGTAAAAAAAAAAAAAACCAACCCCATTTTTAAAGTGTCGGGGGTATAAACAAAGGGTTGACAACCCACACAGCCGAACACACAACTTCTCCAATCAGATATGTTGTTAAATGGTGGTAGCAACAATGATCTGGGTGTGTTTGTTGGCAGTGCAGGAGCAGACAAGAGCAGTTTGTGGTTTGCTCCTACTTGTTACATGATTTATTGGTGAATGCCATGGTAAATCAATTCTCAGCTTTTGGAGAGGACTGTAGCTCAACATATTAATTACTCAAACATGCCTGATTAAAAGAAAACACAATGCATGCATTTGAGCAAGAAACATTACAACGTAATGTAAAAGCTTTGAAAGGTTAATTTTGCATAATATAGGAAATAAAAATAAATAAATGTGTGCTTGCTGAAAGTAAAAATAAATCCCTAAGAATTATGGATTTTTTGTTGACAGAATGAAAAACAGTAATTTGCTTCGTGCAGCTTAAGTAGAACACTCTTCTCGAAGTTCCAATTCCATTAAATAAGAAAAAATCTAAAAGAATTATGTTGAAAAGGTACAAAATAACACCACATAAATTGACAAAATAATATAATCTCATCAAAAGTATACATTATACTGAACTATATTAGAGAACTCTAGCAACATTAGCAAGAGATATGAAGAGCTATTTGATGAACCACTGTCTGCATCAGACTTCCATTATAATAATAACATCACTATCAAACCCAAAATATGTTCATAACAGAATCTGTCCAGATGCACTGCCTTGAGCAGGACAAGATGGACTTCTACCAATCTTCCATTTCTGAATCTAGAACAGCTAATTCACCCTGAATACAGTACATGTGCAGAGCAGTCTTCCTCCAGACTACCATTCACACTGAGTGCTTTCCACTTGCTCTAGCATGTGGTCGTGAAGATGCCCAATGTGTGTGTATGTGAAGCTGTATGCACCGTCAGGAAAATATAGAATCTTTCCCTATTACGTCTGGAGATCCGGATCTGGACGCATGCATGCATAGACTTCAATGGTTTATTTTCCAGGGCAGCTCCTTTGCAAACAAATGATATGTTATTTAGTCTTACTGCTGCATTTTCTTATTTGAGCCTGTGTTCAACGATGCTTAAGTCTCTGTTACCATAAACGTGGTGACAGTTTCCACCTGTTTGCATCAGAAAAAGTGGTTTCTAAAATGAAGGTGAGAGAAAGACAAGGTTAAACACTGAAGAAGACTCACCTGTGAAACCAGATTAGGATTAGACCGAGTTAAAGACGTTTCACGGTTTAACAGAGGAATAGTCTGGGGCTGATGTTACGTCATTGACTCATAGCTGCAATCTGAGAAATACAGAGAAAGTACTGTGGAAGAACTACATGAACGAGGAAGGAAAGAGCGTGTTTAATGCATATGTCATTATGTGATGCTTTAGATTTTTTATACACTGATATGCAAATGTTTTTGGCTGGTTTGAAGTATGTGTATATGGTATGTTTTATAACCACTGCTAAAATGAAAAGACTCAATGAATGAATGAATTTATTTTATTGTCCACATTAATAATAGTCATGTTTGCCAAATTGAAAGAATTGTCATGTCTCAGTTTCTAATTTAACAATTACTTATAATTGCCCATAGTACCAGACCATACTGCATGTTTGAAAAAGCAATGTTTTGATAGGAAATACTGAAGTTTTGAGGTCCATTTTGGATTCAGGGAAAAAAAAAACTTATTAATGTATTTGTGTATTCACAAATTTTAAAATCTAGTTTCTTCACTAAATTAAATGTTTTATTTATCCTCATTTTTATCATGCAACAACTTACAATAAAAGACAGTGATGGCTGAAATATGAATTTGCGTTAGAACCCGTTGCCCAGATAAACAAACAGGAGGCAGAAATAGGAGATGGTAAAGATCTATAGGTTTGTTTGTTGCTCGATATCTCTTTGAATGGAGCAGAATTCACTGGAGAGCATCGATCTCTCGGAGGGGCTGAGTATGGAAATGAATCATCCTGAAGATACAAAGACAGCTGAATGCAACACGACAGAGATCTCAAAACAAAAGGAAACAGTCCCAAATGGTTCAATATTTAGGGACTGAAACGTCTCTAAGGAGAAATTACCAGCTTTAGTCAATATTGTTTTTTTTTTTCCTTTGGCTTTATTCTTCGAGTAGAAAGAAAATGTAGGTAATTAAACATTCCATCATATAAAGCCTGTACATCTGCTTTAGATGTTTATATGGCTTGTATCAGAAACAATAGATGCACAGTCTATCCTCCATTTCATCCTAGTGCCAGTGCTACCAATAATAATATATTTTATTTTCAGGCGCCTTTCTAGGCACTAACTTTTGGACTTTCAGGATATTGTAGAGTATAAGTAACATGATTATTATTATTCATTTTTTAAAGGCAGTTTTTACTTTGTCATATATACAAGGTGTAAAACAAAACATACATTTGAATACATTTAATACATAGAAATGTACTTTATATTAACCTAAGTTAAGTTTCTTAAAATTTAGAAATGTATTTTTATGTATGATAATTAATGGATTTTTTCCACAGCTTCACTTTTTCCAACATGAAATATAGAAATGGAAAAACATTCCTCAAATAAAATATTCAGAAAATGAAACTCGTTTATAGTGTTTTATATATGTGAATATATACATTTTAATAATAAATATGTTACAAAATAATGATAGATTATAGAAAGAATCAATTTGATAAAACCTAAAACTAAAAGGATAATTGAGAGATTTAGTTGTGGCTTTGTTCCTTACAGCCAGCAGATCACAACAACATACAAAACCAATGGTTAAAGGCTTTTTCGTTTTTTTTAATAAACAGTTTAAATGTAGACATTTATTTATATATAACCAGAGTTTTATCCTAGAAAACCAACCCATAGGAATGAACATCTGAACGAGTAGACGTCACAACTTCAAATATACAGGTATGGTCTTTGTTGTGCTTCCAAGTCTCTCCTCTCTTCCTGCTCGAGTTTGAACTGAACCCAAGCGTCTGGAGTCCATCTGAAGTCATTGTTTTTTGGACATGTGTGGCCACCGTAGCATTTGTCCGGTTGTAGATAAAGGCCGTCGGGGTCTGGGCCCATGGCAGCAGAACACAGGCCGTAGTTTCGTTAATATGGATGTCCAACAGGCCGCTTCCTTTGTGTTTGGTGCCATGGAGTCAGCTGCGTGCCAGGGAATAGCATTAGCAACATGGCCCCCAACTGCAGCCAACGTCAGGTCATTAATAAACATCCTCATATGGCAATAATGACTTTCTACAGACAACGCTTGTAGTTCAGGAAGATGCACAAAACTAAAACTTTGACCACAATAAGTTTGCAGACAAAAGTTTTGAGACAAAATGCTGAAAAATACGGAGCCATATTTGTTTATTAAGTAATATACTGATACGATTAGATGGATAATTCAAGATTCAAGATTACTGTAAATGTGCAAAAACAGATAGTGCATACGTCACTGCATGTATTTCAATATTGTATAACCATTTAGACTTTATTAACAACAATGATAACAGTCCATAGAGATTTCAGCCAGAATTGGGCACTGTAGCGAAGGATCCTTCTATGGTTGTTTGGTTAATATGTCTTCACATTTTAATATCCCATTGCAATAAGTCTTGCTCATTTATCCAATTGATCTTTTTAGCCCTCTTCATCATTGTCACATCTTGTACATCATCCCTGCTAATATCGCTGATAAAACTCCTTGAATCTCATCTCCGTAAAAGTGCATGAAGCCAGTGAAACGTCAGCTGTCATAATCTCCTTTGGTAAGCCCTGTGGATCGATGTGGAGTGAGTGTCTGTGATGGATGGACCTGTCGCGAGGTTAAAATGGGAGGAGTCTGAGGAAGTATCGCTCTGTGTTTTGTGATCGATCATGTGTCGGGTCAAATGAACGCCCCGCTCTGTCTACTGTCACTGGTACACCCGCTCCTGGAAGGTTTTTACATATCACAGGAGATGGAAATGGGTTGGTCAATATATGGAATGCAGGGTAATGTAGCGTAGCATCATTTGATTTGTTTAAAGTGAAATGGTGATTGGTTTGTATAAGTAAATGTGCAGATATACAACATCAGTGGTTTTCAAACTTGTCACATTTCGTACTGCCTTTTAACATTTTATTGGACAGAAATATAATAATATAATCTATAACTACAAACCCATAAATCTAAACCAGAATTGAATTATGAAGGAATCAGGTTCAGTTGGGATCCTACCAGGACTTATTTATACTTTTGAAACGCAGACAGACACGCATGGAGCCTTACGTCCGTCCACTTCGTTGATTTTGTCCGTAGATAGGTCCGTCTCTAGAGAGCTTGCGGATGCGTACCAACGGAGCAGTTCATGCGTTGGCCTGAGTGAGCGCTGTTCAACATCCCAAACAGAGTCCCAGACCCACTTTTTAAAAGAGTCACAGGCTATTTGGTTGCTGTATTTTCAAAGACAACACAGACTGTTTTTGGTTAAATCTTTGACTGGCGTCTAGGAAGTATAAATGCTCTGACGCAAAAAAAACGTAAAGAATGCACAGCTACATTAACGTATGAAATGGCAGTATAAATGAACATTTAGACTCCTCATTTCACAAAAAACACAGTGACTTTTGAAATTTATAATTTTGGTTAAAATTCACTGGTTTGGCTGTAGATGTTACGTCCTCGTAAAAAAAATATATATATATATACATACTGGAGGCAACAGTGGAAACCATGGGAACTCTGAACACTCTGTGGGGGAAAACATACCATTCACTACAATAAAGAGGAGCTGCTGAAATGCCGTCTACTCATCTAATACATTTGAACTTAACACAGATAAATAAAGTACATAACAAATACAAAAACTCATATGCACTTAAACAGGTCAACAGTGGGTCTAAAAATGACTGTAGGAGAACTAAACCAGGTCTAAAATGAAATTTACCAGGACTTTGTCAGGTCTAGACCAGGTCAAATGGAAGCCTCCTACTAGAGACTTGAATTCAGAAAGAGTACCACTAAAAAAGCTTAAGTACCATCTGTGGTGCCCTTACCACAGTTTGACAACCTCTGCAGTATTATGAATACAAAGAGGGGTGCTCTCAGCTGTTCCACTGGGCAACTAAAACACAGGCTCTCTAAGTGGCGTTTGCATGTCCTCCTTCTGTTATGGTGAGTGTGCTCTTCTTTCTCCCACAGTTCAATGGATCCTTATGTTTAGAGAACTGGTGAATCAAAATGTCCTCGAGTGAATGAAAGCCAATTGCTTTCTGTCTGTGTGTCAGCCCTGTGACTAATGAACCATCGTCCAGGATGTACCCCGCCAAAGGCCCATAATTGCTTTGTTTTGTTATGTGTCCACAGCTACAACCATCCAACCAATGTTCAAAACACCTTTTTACAAAATATATGGCTGTAAACTCTATTCTACCTAGAAAGAACATGTATTATTGAATACATGAATTTCCCAAACAGAAATATTGTTTTAATGAATTCCTTGTTTGCTCTTTAAGCTGCAGTCAAATCAATACAGATTATTCAATACAGATTATTGTTCTCATTACGTAACAAGTATTGTGTAGTCAATAGATTTGGGGTCTCCCTCTTCTGTTTATTAAAAGTGGATCAATGCTCAATTTTGTTTTAATTACTCTCAGATTACTGTTATTTAAAGCAGTTTTCCCACAGGACGATTCCTTCATAATTAGGTTAAGCCCCTTCAGAGCCAGTGCAATATTGACTAAAGGTCCTGTTAACATTGTGTTGTAAAGACTCATCCATATAAAAAAGAGAGTAGTTACTGAGATTTCTGGAACAAGGTGAATTCCCCTATGAGTTTAACAAATAGTACTTGATGTAATTTGCTAATATTTAGATGCCTTCTATTTCTGACTTAAGGGCTTCCTGTTTGTGTAATGGTTAGTTTTCCATCTTTTAAGGCCCTCTCTCCCCACGAGCCACTCCAACGTTACTCTGTCACCCGGCGCTGGACAGACTCATGCACAATACCTAATTAGCATGGCTTTTTAGCAACATGACTGGTAGTATTTCCTGGACGTGGTTTTCTCCCCATCCAGATGTGGGTTAAAAGCTATTGTTTTCATCTCCTGGCTCAAGATCTGGAGTTGGGCCAAATTTCCCTATGAGGAAAGTACCTTAGTAGTTCTTGAGAAGGTTGGGGGCTTCAGTATATAGGATTACTCAAACATGCATGAATGAAACACTATAGACTCTTTTCAAAGTTTGTAAACAGAAAGTTCTAAATTCCGGAATGGAGGCAACTGGAGGCAAGACCCTAATAATATTTAAATTAGCATTAGTCACAAAATATTGCGAATGAAGATGGTTTTGACAAATGACAACCACTCTCTACATGCAGGTGATGTCAGAGCCTGGTTAGGGAACATTAGTGAATGTACCTCACATTGTATGTTTATTTAATGTAACAATTAACACTTTTGCTGGTGCCAGAATTCTTGATTTTTAGGTTTTCCTGGACAAGTCCTTACAGAAATGTTGAAGACCACAATAGTTTCTTCATTGTATGTTCAGAATTATTCTATCACTCACCACAAATCCTACTTTTTCCAAAGTTAACTCACTTTTGCTCCAGTCACCTCCATGATCGGTTGTTTCTTTTTTTACTTCATGTTCTGTGACAACTTGTGTTTCTGTTTTTGCTCCCTCCCCTCCTGTGTTTCCTCCTGTGTTTCCTCCTGTGTTTCCTCCTGTCTTTCCTCCTGTCTTTCCTCCTGTTTGATTCCCTGCCATGCCCCTATGTGTTTCACCTGTGTCTCGTTGTCCCATGTATTTAGTCCCTGTGTTTTCCCCGGTGCTTTGTTGGTGCTTTGTTGGTGCATTGTGTGTGTCATGCGTGTGCGTGTGTTCCTCTGTTCCCTGCTTCCCTGTTTAAAGAGTAAGTTTTTGTTTCCATTTTTGGACTCCCTTTGTTGCAGTCTGCTTTTTGGTTCTTTTTCCCATTGCTAATCCCACCATATGACATGGACATTCCATATGACAAACATTGTAAAGGGTCTATAGAACTAATAAACTACAAAAAAATGTTTTGGACCAGTAGTTTGTTATGGAATGATAGAAAGCTTTTGAATAATAATGCCCTTTTAACCAGTAATTTATTTTTATGCAAAAACAACAGCAAACCAGAGGACGCCACTTACCGCTTACATGCCCGAGCGCATCCAAATGTGCTTTACCACACCTCTGTCTAAATTACCAGATCACGGTTCGCCCCATTAGACAAAAACGGTGTTCAAACCCAGGCGTGAATGAGCCTGTTTGTCAGCTCTTAAATTAACACCAAATAAATAATGATATTCAAATCTAAACCAAACATTACCACTGCTAATAATTGCAATAATTTCAAGAAAATCTAAGGAACAAGAAATGAGCTCAGAAAGTTGAATTAATTAGCTTGGAGTTGTTTCTTCATTAGAGGTGTGATCCGTTTCATCTGGCGTGAGGCTAAAATTGGAAATGCTCCTTGTGAATGTTGATATCGTGATAATTTTAAGTCCTCCGTAGAAGCTGTTGATCCAGATGGTGTTGCGGCAAAGCTGTAATTACCGAACAAACTCCCGGTGATTCACCCTGACGCGTGCTATTTCCAGCTGCTGTTCGAGTTTACACTTCTTCTTTCAAACACACTTTTTCAACCACCTATGTTGTTGGCTCCTGCTACATGCATACAGTGTCTTTCTCTACTTAGAAAATGACATAGATATGGTATGTGCTAAGCTATTCCAGGAAATAGGAGTTATTGCTAATCAAGATAATTATAATATCAGTTATGGCAGCGTCTTATGACAAACTAATGAGAAGGTAGGTGGTTTGATTTCCGCAATCTCCTTGAGCAAGACTCTTCAGCCGTATGGAGCTAAAGCAGATGTTCAGCCTGGAAGACAGCTGATCACCTACACCTGCTGCCAAAAAGACTCCTCATGTCCTCACATCAACTCTTCAACACTCAGATATACAGCTCCTCCACCCCATGACCTCCTCTGCATGGATATACTCCTCATCGCTAAGATCCACCTAGTCTCCAGCACCACCAGTGTCTAGGCTCTGGGGGAAGACTTCCTAATCTCTACCCTGTTCTGCAAATTCAATGCATCGCTTAATGTTTTTCCTACTGGGCTCTAAGCGCCAAAATATATTTAATAAATCCAACTCAACACTTTCATCTCTCTCTGGAGTCTCTCTCTGGAGTCTCTCTCTGGAGTCTCTATCTGGAGTCTCTCTCTGGAGTCTCTCTGTCATCACTCTCTGGAGTCAATTCTCTCTCTGGAGTCTTTCTCTGGAGCCTCTCTCTAGAGTCTTTCTCTGGAGCCTCTCTCTAGAGTCTTTCTCTGGAGTTTCTCTCTGGAGTCTCTCTCTGGAGTCTCTCTCTGTCATCACTCTCTGGAGTCTCTCTCTGTCATCTCTCTCTGGAGTCTCTCCCTGGAGTCTCTCTCTGGAGTCTCTCTCTGTCATCACTCTCTGTCATCTCTCTCTGTCGTCTCTCTCTGTCGTCTCTCTCTGGAGTCTCTCTCTGTAGTCTTTCTCTGGAGTCTCTCTCTGGACTCTCTCTCTGGAGTCTCTCTCTGGAGTCTCTCTCTGGAGCCTCTCTCTGGAGTCTCGCTCTGGAGTCTCTCTCTGGAGTCTCTCTCTGGAGTCTCTCTCTGGAGTCTCTCTCTGGAGCCTCTCTCTGGAGTCTCTCTCTGGAGTCTCTCTCTGTCATCTCTCTCTGGAGTCTCTCTCTGGAGTCTCTCTCTGTCATCTCTCTCTGGAGTCTCTCTCTGGAGTCTCTCTCTGGAGCCTCTCTCTGGAGTCTCTCCCTGGAGTCTCTCTCTGGAGTCTCTCTCTGTCATCACTCTCTGTCATCTCTCTCTGTCGTC
>JAVQKC010068054.1:0-26015 GCA_036025475.1 Philypnodon macrostomus
ACTTCATGAGTATCTTAGCGAGTCTAACGGTTCTTCCGATCCAAAGCATTTCATTGCATTTTCTGACCCTGTGTTGAATGTGCATATGACAAATAAACTGAAACCTGAAAACCTGAAACCTATATGTTACATAGTTGAGCTGTGATTACCAGACTATTGTCATCAAGGGCATTTCAAGCCCAAACAAGCTATCTATAAAGCTTGAGATAAAGTACATTTTCTGTACATTTTTCCCACATACAGACATTTTGTTATCCCTAAAACAGTTATATTTCATGGGAACTTTGACTAATAGAAATTATGTTTTTATTATGATATGGTATAGTACGATATAGTGTATAGATACAGTTGAGTGACAACCTTCACCGTCGTATAGATACAGTGTCAAAAGCCAAGCCATCTCTTTGTCCATCCTCTTGATGCAAGGGGTGTGCCAAATCATTCAAAATTTGGTAAATTACACGCATGTGGTTGAAGTTCACTAGATGTTGATATTAGATTGTATTAGTGCTTGTCCATCCAACACACCATTTCTGCTTCTTTCAGTTTTCTGCATGCACTAACCACGGCAAATCTCTTCCAGTATACAGAGCAATAAATGGGGCATGGATGCAGCATCGAATCAAGGCAGGTCTTGTTGGAAAGCTAATCCTTTTATGATTTCAAAATGGCAGACTCGCTTACTGGGTGGTGCATTATGTCTTGGCTTTCTACTTCAAATTTCCCTTCATATTTGATTGCATTTATTAGATCTCACCAACCCACTGTGCTATTTCTTGTTGAATGCACACACCAACCGGCATAGCCCACACCTCTCCTCTACCATGGAAAATCTCTCCCTTTTACATGCCCATATATGGATCCTCAACCTGGTGGTAGTGGGAAAAGCAAGTCAAAAGTGTAGCATATGGAGACATAGATGTAGAGCACATAGAGGCGCATATAAGGGGAAGGTCAGCAGACGGAGAGGCAGATGCTCGAGTCTTCAAAAACCTGCACGCTAATAATTATGAGAAAGATAAGATTCACCAGGAGAGCTAGCTTAAGGAGGTGTAGGGATTGGGGAATACCTTAAAAGGGACCAAAATGTACCCCCCAGCCCCCCATTTTTTATGTATGTTTTTATTTATACTGTATCTTTATTTGTGCATGTTTTTCTAATTTCTAGCTTATTTATGTTAGAAACTGCCAGTGACTGGAGCATCTCCCCGCAACTAAGGGCCTTAAGTGGGCTATACTCTGGACAGCAGCCATCGAGTCGTGGCATTTTAGACTTCATAATAAAAAAATGTACAAAATATATTATAATACTGTTGCTTTCTCTCAGCTGAAAAAGCACAAATTAGGTGCACTGTTCTTTTAAGGCCCTCTTTCCCCCTGCTGACCACACCCACTTCATTACTACAGCAATGCAAACAATGGATTGTAGAAGCAAGGTTCGCTTATTTATGTGGAAAGTAACCAAGTGTGTTCAGCTCATGAGAAGATCAGTGCCTCAGAATATGAATTACTCAAACACGCAACAACATAACACGGGGCTTAGATTATGAGCATGTCCCTTTAAGGCCATCTTTCACCCAGCTGACCACGCCCACTTTACTACTATGGCCAATGCAAACAAAGGAGTAGTAGTAGGTTTCAGCTCATGAGAAGGTCAGCACCTCAGCATACAGGATTACTCAAATGTGTGTTCAGTATGTTCTTTCACTAGGAAGCAACATTATAACATGGAGAAAAGCTTAGAAAGTCCAGTTAGCATATTAGGACCCCTTTGCAGTGCATGGGTTGATGGTAGTTTCTCCTTCAAGTGTTTCCTTCGCCTCAGCGTGCGGTGTGTGGCAGGCGTGAGAAAGTGAAGCTCATGTTTTAAAGATGCATGAAGCTGCTGCTGATGCACACACATGGGGCAGTGGGGATAAGACAAGGGCATTGGTTTTCTTCCATTTGAAACCACAGACATGTACCAAGAGAGTAATCCAGGCTTCTACTGTTCAGTCAAAAAGAAGAGGCAATTTAAGCTCACTGTCATTATCTGGGCACAAGATCAGTTGGAGACAGAGGGGGCAGAAAAGGGGTATAAAATTGGGAATACATTTAATATACAATGCTGCAAAAATGTATCTCAAAGGTGTGATACAATGAAATGCAATGGGTTCTAAAATGCATTGTTGGCATATGGTTAATGGAGAAATCCAACAATACTGCAACTATGCAATTTCTAGGTACAATTGATTTTTAACAGAAAGTCTGGTGTCTTTATGGTGTGGGTTGACATTTTGTGAAGGAATATAATGCTTTGAGATAAAGCTTGGCACAAGGAGTACAACTAATTGCAGCACCAGTCACCAATGCTAATTATTATTCTTTATTAGTCAGGGAGTCATTTGTGTTAGCTACTGTATGGGATGCTAATATTTAAGCGTATAAGCAAAGGGATTTTATCGTTAAGGCGTTACATCCACACGGTGTTTTGAGATTATTATAACCTGCTGCACTCTGACAATAACAACAAACATGGAGCGGCTCAGTATTTTCGCAAAAGTGTCACGGCGCCACCAACGGGCCAGGCATACACACTACATCGTTTCAGTGGAGCTTCGTGAACACAGGTTTTTGTGTCTAAATGTAGAGATTCATAAAACTGTCTAGTGGCTATGTCTTCCAGTGTGATAAAAAATGCTCTAATTGCCCAAAATATCTCCCAAATGCCAATTTTCCAGCATGGCATAGCATAAAATATAATAATAAAAAGTCATCTGTCCCATTGCTATACAGATAGCAGCCCAAAGCAACACATTTTAGAAATAGACAAAGCGACATAGTCTTGAGTTTATTTTTTTTACCTAAATGTTGTTATATTACACACTATATTTAGTTGCTCAAATCTCATAATCTGAGTTTATTTATCTATCCACCATATCCCTAGAATCTGATTAAGGGAGAGGTGACAGATGCAAATTGCAATTCCACCACCAGATTTCACCAAAAACTAGATTTTAAATTCTTACACAAAGGCCACATAACTTCCCATTTGAAGTTTTGATATTTATTTGTTTCACTGCCAAACCAATAGAAAGACCAATGACATCTCTCCAATGGTGAGGGCAGTTGGGGACAGTGGAGATAAAAAGGACTTCATATTCTGGACCTGATGCAGAGTCCATCAATAATACACAATACTGAGTTTGAAAAGACTGCAGTATATAACGTCTCCACAGAAGCTATAAATCTATAAACAGACAAGGACCACTTTAAATGCACATATATGTGTCAGTGACATGTTAGTGCTGCACGTACCATACAATGTCTATTTTTAGGCTTCCAAGATTAATCCAGGTCCAACCAGCTCTAAACCAAGTCAAAACCAGGTCTAAATAAGTTGATACAATTGTAATTAAAGGTCCTGTATTATGCAAAATGGACTTTTCTGAGCTTTTAACCATCTGATTGGAGAAGTGAGACTAATCAGAGTGGTTCTCATTGAGTCCAAGTGCGAGTTTATTTTACAGTTTTATTGTTTTATATAAGTATTGTGTGTTTGATGAACTATAGAGTGACTAAAGCAGGTCTAAACAAGCTCTAAACTAGGGTTAGAGATAAACCAACTCTAAACCAAGTCAAAACCATCTAAATAACTGGATAAACTGGAATGAATGAAGAAAAAACTGCTTAAGGATAAAGGGACTTTGACAGGTCTAAATCAGGTCTGTTAGGGTGTGTTCTAAACCAGGTCTAAACTAGTAGTGAACCAGGACTAAATCTAGCCTGGCCAGCAACGACTCACTCTTTTGCTTCTATACAAAGAGTCTCTCATTGATTGCATTCAGTTTCAAGGGCGGAGATTATGATGTATAGTAAAACGATCTTAAGCGCGATACAAGACTCTGAAAATCCACACATGCAGCACATAGCCTGCTGTTAACAAGGAAGTCACGTTAGCAACAAAACACAGCCAACAAAACACGACTCGTAAATGGCTCCTGAATGGTTTTGTTCGCGAAATCAACAAGAAATGATTCGCTATGAGCAGGGGACCAGACCCTCCGCTAAAAAGTAGGTGGGGTTGGTATACCAGGCTAGACTAAATCAGGTCTCAACTAAACATGAACTAAACCAGCTCTGAACCAGAAACCATGTATAAATAATAATTCAGTTTGAATGAATACATTTGGAATGATGGCAGAAAAAAATATGGGTCTAAACCGGGTTTAAACTAGGACCATATCAAAACCAGGTCTTAACCAGGACTAAATCCTCCAGTTAGGTACATCCTGACCAAGATCCTGGCTCAAGATCTGGAGATGTGTCCCCAGGCTCTGATCTGCGGCTGCCCACTGCTCCTGACATGTCGCCCCAGCGGCATTGAGGGATGGGTCAAAAGCAGAGGACAAATTTCCCTACGGGGACAATAAAGGTCAATAAATAAATAAACCAGGTCTCAAACAGAACTAAATGGACTAAACTAGTTCTAAATCACGTCTACTTTAGAACTTAACCCAACCTACACCAAGGTGTTAACCAAGACTTAACCAGGTCTAAATCAAGTCTAAACCAGGTCAGACAAGTCTCAGTGAGAACTAAAGAAACGGGATCTAAACCAGGTCTATCTAAGCTATGTTATGTCTGCCACTCTAGGTATAGTGCACATTACATTACTCTAGCCCTGCCCTCCTCTTGTGTGGTGGATATTATCAGGTCCTGTTTGAGATGCTGGTCACGTGGTCGGATGGCACCACATCAAAACACCACCTCCTCCACCTCCTCCACCTCCTCACTCTGCACAAAAAGAGCATGATCCTGTCTCTCTATAATCCCACTGACATGAAAGAGACCACTGGGCACCTGTCTAACTCATCTACTGTACAAAGACCTGGCTTAGATCTCATTTACGTAGACCTGGTTTAGTTCTGATTTAGTGCCGACTTTAGACCGGTGTCAGATCACCTGATTTAGTGCTGGTTTAGTCTTTATCTAACCATCTTTGTTTCACAAAAATACTCTAAATTCAGTGGCCTACATTTTGCATAAAGCAAGGAGAATATAGGTCAACAATCACTTGTTTTTGTTGACTTTAATTCTCTGGTATAATAGTGGTAAATAGCCAATTGTCTTTATTGGGGCGGCAGTGGTGCAGTGGGTAGGTGCTTGCCCTTCACCCAGAGGGTCGGTGGTTCGAGTCCCCGTCCAAGCACACGCTGTCGTTGTGTCCCTGGGCAAGACACTTAACCCCTATTGCCAATGAATGAATGAATGAATGAATGTGGTGGTGGTGGTGGTGGTTGGAGGGGCTGTAGGCACAGACTGGCAGCCACCCCCTCTGTCAGTGTGCCTCAGGGCAGCTGTGGCTACCCAAGTAGCTTACCACCACCGGGTGTGACTGTGGAATGAATAATGTAATGTTATTATTATGTGTGTTTGACAACATGTGGGATATTAACACATTCAATATTCAATAAGCCACAAGACATGTGGCTCTGTCATTTAGCTTCACCACACCTGCACCGGCT
This sequence comes from Philypnodon macrostomus, assembly GCA_036025475.1. Lineage (NCBI taxonomy): Eukaryota > Metazoa > Chordata > Actinopteri > Gobiiformes > Eleotridae > Philypnodon > Philypnodon macrostomus. The sequence goes on from JAVQKC010068054.1 coordinate 5,508, forward strand.
GTCACTTGACCATTATTATGACATGCAAAGTGTGAATGTCTGACAAACGCATGTCTCTAGTCAACCAAAGAAATTGTTAGTTGACTGAAGTCATGCCCAGCAGAACAATTAATCGACTGAGGCAACATTGTGAAAGGAAGGGGCTTGTCAAGAGTGTAACCAATTGATTGACTTATTATTATATTATTTTAACCTAAAAACCTAAAAACTACTGCTGTTAATAAAAAAACTGAAATGATCAAGTAATAAATTAGACTAGCTTTATTGATGGAGAGTGAATATTCAGCATCACTGACCGATTAGTCGACTGAGCAACTAAAGGCTGTCATCCCTAATGTCCAGCGGCTCTTTCAGGCATGTATAAATATGTATATTTTGTGCATAGACTTGTAAGACTCCATTTGAAAGCAAAGTAGTCTTTTACTGATTGACCCATTGTTCAGAACAGATGCTAAACCTGAAGGAGACTTTCTTTTTTAGTCCTGGTTTAGTCCTGATTTACACTTTTTTGCACAAAACACGATGCACAATGTCATGAACGAAAGCCTGACTCATCTGGAAGATACAAAGCCTATATAGGAGAGGACACATACAGTACATGATTAAGTCTGGGTTTAATCCATGGGTTACCCCTGATTTAGACATTATATATTTTCTGAAATTGTCTCTCATGTATTCTATATATAACTTCAGCATCCTTCTCAATGTGATTCCCTTTGCACCAAGTGTAGAAATGATTACACTATAGATCTGCCATTAACCATCTCTATCTTCTCGCTCACCTTCACGGACACCTTTGCACACTTTTAGCAAAAGGTATGATTTTATACTTGACCCTTTTCCCCTTTCCCTCATTACTCTACGTCTTATAGCCCTAATGCATTTGAATCGTGATTTTGCTAAGTGCAGCTAAATGAAAGGCTGCTCTGTGTCTGTGAGCTGGTGGTGGTTTGTAGGTCAGGAGTGAGTGGAGCCAGCAGAGCGGTTTACCCTCTAGTGGTAGCCTGAGGTAACGCCCGTCAGCTCAATTTAAATAGAAAAATAATGCATGTCCCATTGCCCCTGTTCAGCTGAGGTCAGAGGCAGTAACGCTCTCTCAAATTTGATTTCAGATTTTCACATTTTATTTTATAGAAGTATGATAGAGAATTGTGGTTTTAGTCACAGCAGTTTATATATTTAGTTTATTTGATCGGATGCTTGACGGTAAAGAACACTCTACTGATATTGATTACACTACTTGAATTAACTAAGGATAACTTTTTACATTTCTGAAGTAGGCTTGAAAGAAGTATTAGGACCTGTTACTGGAAAGATGGACTCATCATAGTCCCATGATAACCCCACCCCAAAAGGTGACCCAAAAGCAATTCAGTGTGAAACATTCAAAACATTAGCAATAACAATGAAATGGTATAATGGTGTTTTTAAAATCATACTACATTCAGGAATGTGTTGGTGACTTACCTGGCAGAATCCGTTTCACAAATGATTGATTTTAAATTAATCACTCTCCTGCCACTCTGAGGCTTTGTGACTAGCTGTCCAAGATGTCCCATGTTGGTGTTGAAGTAGCTGAAGTAGGCTCCATCCCCTCATGGCCTACAATGACAATAAGTAATAAAAAAAAAAACATTATGGGTGTCATTAACCCCTAGTTTTTATCCTTTGACTAATTCCTAAATGTTATAGTGGTAAGAAATGATAATACTGCACTAAATCACTTTGCGTAATATGTTTACTGCTGCCGCACTATTTGAATGTATCATGTATGTCACTACCTCACTGTCAACGCTACTTACTACATGTTCAATATCATGTGCACTACAAAATTCATCTGAAGTATTTTACCACCTGTGAAATACTCTACTTACACCTTATTTAATCCTACCTGCACCTTTGTATTTTTTATTGTATTTTTTATTATATTTATACCATGTACTATTATTGCATGCTACTAATACTTGACTATCTTAACGGTTCTTCCGATCCAAAGCATTTCATTGCATTTTTTTGACCCTGTGTTGAATGTGCATATGACAAATAAACTTGAAACTTGAAACCTGAAACCTGATGGACCAGAATCATGTGTTTTAATTATTTGCTGCAGGAACCCCTTACCAAGAACATTGGTTATTAAATGCACATCTCTGTTTTTTCACACCCTGGCACAGTCGAGCATATGTTAAGGAGAATTGTTATCCACCGCCATATTTCACAGTTGTCCACCTTCCAAGTAGGAGAAAGAGAAAAAAATGTGACAGAGCCTCTAGTCCCTGGACGGGGGAGAGTTAATCAAACCAAGCTTTAAGTAAGTGTTGGATGTATCTGAGCCGAGAAGACGTAGGCGTGAATGAGAATTCGGAGGAGATGGAGACATAGGCGGGAATGAAAGGGAAAATAAAAATAAACAACTAAAGAGAAACAGTGTGAGTGAAGAGCATGTGTTTTAAATGAAGAGTGTTTCTATTGGGCCTTAGTGGCATCTCTGGAGATAGGAGTGACTTCATGTTCACAGTCTGTGTTTGAACATCAACAAAAGAGTTCTGAATTTGTAAAATGATAATGGGTGAAACCAAGACTTCTAGAGACTGGGACCAAGGCAAGAGAAAGACCAGACAAACTGTAGCTGTTGTTTTAGGACACATAGAAATGCTTCTGGAGGGCCATACCATCTCCTCACAGTCTGTGTATACATCATAAAGTCACTTTCTGTCAAAACAAAGAGAAAGTTTTTGTGTGTGTGTGTGTATACGCGCGTGTGTGTGTGTGTGTGTGTGTGTGTGTTGTATAAGACCATACTTATCAAGACTACAATCCTAGATTCCAGTCAACACAAAAACCTAATGGAGATCCAAGTGAGCCGAGACCAAGTCAAGATCAAGTCAATACCAAGATTTTTAGAGGTCAAGACGGGTTCAAGACCAAGACCAAAACCTTTAGCGGCTGAGAGTTAAGACCAACATTGAGTCAAGAATGAGACCAACTGAAGGTGTTCAATCTTCACTTTTAATGTGATCCTTTGTGTTTTAATTATAATTTTTATGTATTTTAACTGGTCTCTTATTTCTGTAAAGGATGTTAAATTACTCAGTGTATAAACTGTGCTACATAAACTTGCCTTGTCTATAAAAACGTGATCTAGAGCAGACCAGTTCTGACTTCTGAGTGTGAAGGTCCTTCAGGGGGTCTCCAGAGCCCTTACATCAAGTAAAAAAAAAAAAACAAACTCTAAATTAATAACAAATACGTATAAAATGATATCATATTTAATCAAATATCACATCAAGCTATTTAAAGTTACTAGAGAGTGATTTGGGGAATGGTTGGCCGATACACTATACATATGCACATACACAATGACTCTTGAGGTGAGTCCTGAATAATCATGAAAAAAAATCTACCTTTTTCTGCAAATAACTCTCATGTGGGATAAGTTTAATATCAGTAGCTGTTTCTACATGCTGTATTTGTGCACAGTGCAGCACATTTAAAATTCATTGAAATCAGAAGACCCTTTGCTATCTATTTGCTTATTTACTGCGGCTATACATAAAACATGACAGATGCCCGTCTTTCATTTCTCCAGTATCCAAAACATTCAATTTATATGCAGGCACTTCTGAATATTTCCATGGTATCATCAAACCTTTGTTCAAAAACATGCTGCAACTATTGGTGCCAGAGTGCAGAAACAAAAGCAAGATAGTTTTAATGATATTTTTACTGAAAGAAGAAGAAGTTTAGTTTTAGTCCATTTTTCGTATCTGGTATTCCAGTTGTTTTTGTACACAGCTTCACATACAGCTGTTCACCTACCATCAAACACACATCTTGTATCACTTCTAAAGCAGTTTAGTGTGAGCTCTTCTGTCCTTCCATCTGCAAAGAATAAGATGGAATGAATATAAATGATAACATCTAATTAAGCTATACCTACGATAAAAGTTGTAACACATGAATACATAAAAAGCATAAATATTCGGTATAATTTGTTAATAAGTCTTTTTGAAAAAGTGCAAAAATAAATAAATAAATAATTTTTAAAAAATATATCAAATTCCTGCTTGGCCGTGACTTCTTCACTAACAGCTCTGCGCCCTTAACTGAAGGAAAGGTAAGACTTGTTAAGAAATGCTTACTTGTGGTAGCGTTATGTCCTAAATACCATTATATGCTACGATAAAGATCTATGAAATGGCACGTTATTCTTGCAGTCTTGTATATTTCACGGGGTTGGTAAAACGTTAATAAAGTTGGCTAAAAGCACATGCTAAAGCTAACGCTAAAAATAGCTAACAATAAAAAACGCTTGTTTTATTTTCAGAACTGGTTGAACTTGTAAGTAGGCGAATATGCATGTATAAGATTTTCAAGTGATATAGCTGGATGTTGATGTATAAATTGAAATTGGGGGGAAAAAACCTTGTTATATAGTAGTTAATTTTGTTTTAGCAGCCAATAATGTGACTTTGAAGCTCAAGCTAAGTTTCTACCACGTGCTTTTATATGTGGGGAAGAAAACGATAAATTAACTACTAAAATACAATTCACATCGTGTCTTTTATATAAACTAGAACTATATTTACCTCCACCCTTGCTAAAAAAAACCTTATTCTGCCAGAGCATTGTGGGATCATGTCCGGAGAAGGTTGGTTTATGAATGAACCGCCACTGTCTCACCGCGCACCTCGTGGCAGGTGCCAACTGCAGCTGGACGATACTGCAGATGTAGTTAGAGGGGCCACTGGACTGAGGTATACACGCCGAACAATCAGTTGAACTATAGAGAAATAAAATGTAAACATGTTGGTATGGCTTGCTACGTATTAAGGAGAAGGTCTGTGTTTATTTAGCGGGACTAGGGCTAAAGTTATTTAAAAAAAACTTAAAACAACATTATAAAATTACACTTCAAAGGAATAATTGCAATATTTTACATGTAAGTAATCTATAAGCTATCAGGTCATTACATATCAGCACAGCATAGACTCACAGCATAGTCATGGTCTGCTTTATAACAACTTCTGCCTCAAAGGAACTGAAGTTTTGATCACATAACTAATGTCGAAAGTTGTTTGTGGGGTGTTTGGGGCCGGGTATAAAGCCAACAGATGCTGCACAATTTCAAACTGCCATTTTGTTTTTAATGTCTTTAATGAGTTCACAGGGGACACTCATTTGGCCCAAATATGACCGGCTCGGAGTCCAACTTTTCAACCTCTATAGCCTGTGTCAACCAAGTAGGTCACAGAAAATGTATAAATATGTCTCGTTAAGACTAAATACATGCATACAGTTTGTCTGTACAAAAATACAGTATATGCAGAAATATTTTGTTGTCTGTGAACAAAGACTAGAGAGCAGTATAGAGACCAGATGATCGATTCACTGTATAAACATAGAAATGAAATAAATTATTCTACTTGTATAAACATGTAAGTGAAATATTAAAATCAAAATGCTGTGCCATGTCAAATATCACACTGTCAAAATTTGAATAGCTAAGTTCATGCATGTGGTCCACCTTGGCATGAAATTACACGTGTATAATTGGCAGGTGTAAAGTCTGATTGGCAGCTGCACACTAGTGTTTGATGTGATGATTATTCAGTAACCTGGAGCATTCAAAACCATCTGTACCACAGTGTGTGTCATTTTAAAATCTCAAATTGTCTTTTTGTGTCATTCATTTTTGATCAGCAACTAATGTTTACAATAAAGTCAATCATCTAAGTCCTAAAATGTCCTTTTTCGAGGCCATTTTTGACAAACAGCCAATGGAAGCGTCCTTCATTCATGTTAACGTCATTATATCAAAACCTAGACAAGACATAATTTTATTTCTTTCACATAGAGTTTTATTAGAAATATTCTCTCAAATCTAAGAAGAAAATGCATACCTTCTATGTAATGCATAACAGTTGTTTATCTGAATTATTTCTTTACCAAACATTTCTCTGTTGTCAGTATGAGGACTCAGACGACAACCATGACACCCTGTCTATGCCCGGCGTGTCTCCGGCTCACAGTGTGGCGTCGTTGGAGAACGTGAGCTTCGAACAAAGCATGGAGCTCAAGAAACCAGACAAAGACACGGCCAAGACTCCAGGTGCAGTGGACTCTGGCACAAATATACATCTATTCACTGGTTATCATTATATTAAAAATGAGATTAGAAATGATAAGGTCATTAGTTTTCCTGAATCTTTTTGTACACAAAGTATTGTCAGACAAATCAGACTCAAGATTTCAAATATGTAGGTGGAACAAAAAAAAAAAACAGCCACACTTTGAGCCTGTCCCAAGCCCGGATGAAGAGAGAAGATAGTGTGAGTAAGGCCATAAATCCATCAAATTACAAATGTATAAATGGGGACTTTTTGACTTCTGTATTTGCAAAAACTAGTATTCGGGAGTTCTCGCTGATACCAGGTATCAGTGTCTCATTCCCCTCTGCCTAGGCTACCACTATGTCATCAATATCTTAGTATAAAATCACCTACAGTAAAAGTGTGATAATGTTTCCCTTGACTATACTTTGTTTAACAGCATGGCGAACCGAGTGGCACAAGAAACACATGGTTGCAATAAGTGGTGAGAAGTTTGATAGCCTCCTCAAGATGTGTCCTAATTTTCATGGCTGCAAGAGCAACATGGCCGCCTTCGTATTGATAAAAGGCAAGACTGAAATGACCTAGTAGTGTGCAAATGTTTTGGACGAGGGTTAGGACATGCTAAATGGTCTAAATGACTTTATTGTTTAGTTGTGTTGAATCATGAAAAATGAGCGATGAGTGAGAATGAGTGATCTGATATAGCCCCACAAACCTCAACATCACCGAGTCTTTCTGGGATTAGTTTGAAGAGACAAAAAGATGTTAGCAGTTTTAAAATCCCTGATGAAATGGTGGGAAGAACCTACCTCCCTTCAAAAATGTCCTACACAAGTGGACTTTTTGAGTGTGTGGTCACATGACTGGATTTAGATGTTTCCTCTGAACACACATATTTCTGCATTCACATTCTACTAAACATTACATTTCTCTTATATGTCCTTTTCTATAGAAGTGTTGGATACTGCTGGTAATCCATGTGAACAGTACAAGGTTGTGGCTTTGGGAGCAGGGTCGTCCAGCTCACAGAAGTGGTACCGTTACAATGGCACAGTGGTCCACGACTGTCACGCCATTGTTATCGCCAGGCGAGCTTTGCTAAGGTATACGCTTTCATTACCTAGAAATAAGTGTTCATTCATCAAATAAGTGAATATTTGTGTTTTTACTTTTGGTTGATAGAATTCACCATTCACCCACTCAATAAAATTGAGCAAAAATAGGTTCATTTCAACAACATGAACAAGAAATCCATTTCAGTCACTGGACAACACTCACCTCAGACTGCCTCACAAGATTGCATTTATTTATTTGGGGGAATGTACAGTTATGTAGTGTTGGGCAATTCAAATGCACTTCAGTACTGTGTTCTCTGTATGATCCTTGTATTCCTACGTATATTTGTCTTTTGTTTTAGGTACTTGTACAAACAGCTGATGCTCTTCTTTGACAATGATCTGGAGAAGAAGAAGATAAGTATTTTTGAGGCCAGCACAGACCAACAGCAGCTTCAACTGAAACCAAAGATCAGCCTTCACCTTTACGCCAACCAGTCACCAGAGGGTGTCTCTAAGAACTTCTACTTCAAGTACAAGATATTATTTATATATTATATAGTTATTGGTCTTGTATTGTTCAGGTCATTTTACTATCTTATTTACACATTTGCAATGTTAATTGATTTTTGGTTGCTCAGGTTTGTCTGTTAGTCTGAGTCTGAGAGAATAAAGTAAGATCGTTTTCAGGAAAGATTAATTGGGTTAGTTAGTTAGTTAGTTCTAGTAAACATAATTGCAACCTGTTGGGAACTGTGATATCTGCATTTGCTGGAGGATTAGCCTATATGCACATTTTAAGAGAATGGAGAAATAAATAGGAGGTATCTTGTTTTACTTTTGCTTTAGCTGCTTTTGTATAAAATAAACCGAGGTCAGGACTTGAGAATATCTAAATGACGAAACTGTAACTATTGATGTTGTTATCGACTAAGAAAACTAAAATAATTTCTGAACTTTAGGGAAACAGACAATTGGACATCCATGAAGCTGCAGTACCACGCTAAAGGAGACCTGATCCCAGTGATGTACCTGGAGCCCAGTCTGTGGGCGTCAAGAGTCTGCTGCATGTCCGGCAGTGAAAAACTGTGTCGCTGGACCGTCACCGGGATCCAGGGGGCACTGCTGAGCCACTTCATTCAGCCTGTGTACATCACCAGCATTGTACAAGGTGATATAGGTTTGGCTTTATCACATTTTAGCTTCCAGCACACCCCCCGGGCCTAGATGTTGGAGCAGTCGGATGTTTTTATTGCAATTGGTAAGATTGCAAAATTGACCCTATAGTACTTTTCACAAGAGCCACAATGGCCAAACAAAATCACAAGGACACCCACCAAGGGCCCGCTGTTCGCCTGTTAGGTGTTCTATGTAGATTTGGAAACAACCAGTGCTATAAGTGCTGGTACGCTAATATATACATTTATGCAAAAATAAATCAGTTTCACCATTTTAGCTAATTATGCAATATTAGGCATCAAAAAAGCTTAACTATAGACTCACCATTTGAGAACCACAGTGCTGAGCCAACTTAGACCTGTCTTTACCAGGAAGAGTTTTAAATAACATAAGAACAGAACAAATTCTCATTTTATGAATAATACACTGTGGTTACATCAGCCCCTTGTGTCAAATGCTACTTTTATTGAAGAAACTATTGTCTATATCTCTCTGTTCTCTGTTGAGACACACTGGAGTTAGTTTAGGTCAGTTTTGTTTGAGTTATCTCAGAGATCGCTCCTCTGATCAACACATAACCAAGAACTTGTTACATAGCACACGAGAGAGGGACATGAAGGAGTTTCATGCACAGCAGATGATGCACTTACAGGGGCTCAGAGGAGAGGGCTGGTGCTGAGAAAATGTGGAAGGAACGTGATGCATTCAGGTACACATAAAGCAGCTGAGAGAACGTTCCGGGCACTCGGAGAAGTGCCAGTACTGGCCCTCTTAAAGCACTGGAACATTAATGGCTAGTGTTGTTCTCTGTACTTTTATGAAGCACATTCGTGCTGTAGCCTTTTACGTTTTATAGAATAACATACGATGACATGTGAGCTGCCAATTGATAGTGAGTATCGGCTTTAGTATGTTCTATGCTGTCATTGTGTTGGTGTATGCAAATGTGTTGAGCACTTGCTTTGGTTTCATAATATATATATATTTATATTTCCAGTATGCATAATGCATTGCAGTAGCACTGCTAGTGCATTTGTTATAGATAATAGTATCTCTTATTTAATATAGTGTTGAGTGGCATATCTTTTTGCTGCTTATTTCCAGTCTGCCTAAAGACACTTCCAGACTGAGATAGGAACTTAATTAGAGGTTTTTTTAACTAATACAACAGAAGGGAAGTTAAAATGGGCTAATTTAATTATGATTAATATGAACATATCATTTCAAGATATGAATATATCTATATATAATATATCCTTTACAAAACCCTAACAGCATTCAAATTATATTTTACTTCATAACATGCACTTTAAATCCACAATGTATAATGTTCACATAACCAATGAAACATTTGCAAAAATGCATAATAATTCTTGTCCATATCCAGGTAGCCAGAAACTGTCAAATGAGGAAGTGTCTGATGTCACCAACAAGCGTCTGGGTGAAGGGTGGGAGGAGCTGCTTCCTGCGCCTTTTAAGAAACACAACATTTACTTTGTTTGTGGTGAACAAATCGGTCCTGCTCCGTCTTCTGCCTATACAGACCTCAGCATCAACTGGAGTCTGGGAGACAAGGACATCGAGGTCCTGGACTCCAGCAAAGGCCTCATCATTGAGAGGTGGGACACAGGTTAGGTGTTATATTGAACAGTCCACAGAAAATTACAATCAGGGCTGTGGAGTTCATTACAGATGTATTGTTGCAATATCAGCCATCACCTTCTAAAGCCAAGAATTGTCCAATGTTTATTTTTGTTAGGCCTGTTGAAGGAGTCAGAATTGAGTGGAAATCTAGACAAATAGCATTTAGTGACCAGTATAGCTTCTTCATGCATGCTGGACAATTCCTGTGGTTTAGCCGTGGTTTAGTCTGGTGTTGTGTTTAATGTTGATTTGGGTTGTAAAAAATCAATTAGCTGTAAAAATAATAATAAACAGCTTGACCAACAGTAATTTTAGTTAAGTCCACCCCTGGCATCTACAGCAACATCAAATCAGAGTTTGAGTCAAAAACTCAAAGTGGTAACTCAGAAACGGACTGAATGTTGCTGTAGAAGCTAGGGGAGGACTAAAGTAAAATATGACTGATTACATACATCATAAAACAGGGTCATTCTTACCCTACACCTTTAAACCATTCATTTGTCATTGAGGGACCTCCAATTGTCATTTTGTGATCATCGTATTCCACATGGTCATCACATACAGCATATTTTAATAATACTATGCAGTCCTACTTTCTAATACTCTCTGGTTCACCTAGTTTTACTTAAGTCCAGTCAGTCTCATAGATACAGACACAGAGTGAATGGATATTTTGTCCTGATGCAGCGTTGCTCGTGTGACAGTCTCATTGAGGCCTCAGGCTCCTGCCATCTCTCTTCTCTGGACTCTGCTGACGTCCAGTCGCTGAGTGCCTCCCAGATGCTGCTCCGGCTGCAGGCGTCGGTGTCCTTGAGCCAAGATTACAGCCAAAAATAGATGCACAACACGGCTCTTCTCTCAGGGCTGTGTGTGTGTGTGTGTGTGTGCGTGCGTGTGTCAGCCAGTGTCCCACAGAATCAACTGTTCGCTTCGGGTGACAGTGTACTCTGCAAATGGACCACTAAAAAAAGATTAGCGTGTGTTAAGTGTATATTAAGAACCAAAGTGTTATATAAGGAATGGATACAGAGCCTCAGGAAGAGATGAGAAACAATTAAGACTGAACCAATTGTTACACTATACATGGGGATTCTCAGTATGGTTTAATTCCCCTCTAAACGCTCCAAAAAAATATTATATGCATACTACAGCTGCATATTTGGCCAATAACAATATAGCTTAAGTCAAGCCACTCCATCTGAGGGATATATTATCACACATCATCTACATTATCGACTGTAGAATTGGACCACTAAAGATTATAGTCTAGTATAAAACTGCTACAAAAAGCCAGATATATTTTTTTTAATTAAAATCTGCCTAAAGCCTCAGCTTTCTACCTCTATTTTGATACTGAACACAATAAATCAGTTAATTTCACTAAGAACAATAGGAAGTATCTTGTGGGTTTAAAAAGATGTGAGTAAGAGGAGGACAAAAACATAGCGGTGTAGTAGATTTTTTGAGAAATGCAGTATGTTGTATGGCTACGTATGAAGTATGACTGCACAAAATAATGCTAAATTATGATCGCAGTATCAGCAAATCAATATCTGTACTGCCCAAATCTAAATATATAAAAATAACATCATAGTCTTTAATATGACATAGATTTGCACTGTTAATAGCCTTTTTCCTATTAGACTAAATAACGATATTGAATGCAAACCTAGAGAGACGGAACCTGCATACTAATGCAACAACAAAAAAATCTAATAATGTGAAACTAAGGTCATGTGTTTTTTTATCTCCAGATCTCCTTCAGTGAGTGGACCAGGTTTCTCCAGCAGACTGTGTAAGAGAGCTCTCTACAGTTACTTTCAAAAAGTGGCCAAACTGGGCGGCCGTAGTTATCTGCTGGACTTACCCACGTATCACAGTGCCAAGGTACAGCTCATAATGTAGTGTCTATGGATCACCAAACACTAAGTGAACTTTATAGGCATTAACAGTGGTATAAGCGCATCAGATGGACTGCTCATGGTAGATGTTAGAGGATTTTACAAATTTAGACGGTTTGGATAAGTTATAGAGGAGTAATAGACTATGTATGGGTAAAATATATGGGTGGGTTAGATCTGAGGCATAGATGAAGACCAAAGATTTATGGATGTAGTGAAAGAACATGAAATGATCGATACTCGATACATTTGACATATTACATTACAACCTATGATATATCAGTTTTTAGAGGAATTAAGACCGTATTTAAACTGTAATCCAATTTATTTATGAAATACAGTTCATTTAATAATTAGAACAGTGAATACTTCAACTTTATCTCACAAATTAGTTGACTTTCTCAAAATAACAAACTTTTTATTTTTGTGAAATATACAAAATATTATAAATTGCAATACAGCACCCTGCAATACCGATCCTGTATCTTCCCCAAAAAAACTTCATATATCTTGTATTTGAGTGATAAACTTGAGTATTGATGAGTACTTTCACATGTTATAATATTCATTTTCAGGTTGATGCAGGCCTCTACCAAGCGGCCAAAGAGCTGGTGATTCAACAGTTTGTGAACAACCACGCTGGTCTCTGGAAATCCAAAAAACTGGTGGACTTATTTAGTGCTTAAAGAAACAGGGCAGATGTTAAAAAAAAAATCAGTTTCCTCTGAGTTTGTTTACTGTTGCTGATTGCCCTTAACAGTCATTTTTTTTAGTTTATTATAAAAATATGGGAGTTGTTTTCAGTTTGTGTAGGTGTTTGAGAAAAATAAAGCATTCCTACTGTTTTTGCACAGCAGTGAAGTAGTCATCTCTGAATGAGCAGTGGGTGGAAGGTGCTCAAGCAACATCTGCACTGTCAAGTCAAATAGAGAAACAGTACTGTTGTCTGTAGCCAACTAATGCATGTATAGAGACAAGTTGAAAGGGATTGAAGTTACATATTGTTTTGGATGTAGACAAAGCTTGTATAAGTTTAGCATACTTCTTAGTTTATTATCCATAACGGTGAAAAATAGATTCGTTTTTGCTGCTATATTTTGAACAGAGAAAAAAATTCAGGTAAAAGTAAAGGTATATTTTTATATAATTGTCCCCATAAGGAAATGTGTCTTCTGCATTTGACCTCCAATGCCGCTGGGGCAACCTGTCAAGGGCAGAGACCCATCTCCAGATCTTAAGCTAGGGTCTTGGTCAGTGCTGCTAGCTGGAGGATTAGTCTATTGTACATGTTTTAAGTCCCTAGCCTGATAGTGTCTAACATTTGTTATATACCGTAATTATATCGCCGAAACGACCTTATTATGGAATCACGTTCGTCCGCGTCCGCAGGTCCTAGCTGTGAATGCGCTAACTCAAAAACGAATTGACGAATCAGTTTCAGCATTTGCACACAGGCGCATACCATAAAGACGCCGAACTGTATCGATTTGGGAACTACTAAAATGAATATTAATTAAGTAATTAATTAATTACTGCCCTAAACTGTGAACGCGATAACTCAAAAAGATCTTTTTCTAGACAGGTACATATCATGAAGATGCAGAACTGGATTGAGTTTGGTACTCAAATTAATGTTTTGATGCACTTTTATTGAGCCAATAATCCTGCTGAACATAAACAAAATTGTGGGAATTTTGGCACATTGATCTGGGCCATTGTATATTTAATGTACATAGGCACATTACACAGGTCAAATAAAGGATGCCTCTATAGCGCCCCCATGTTTATGACCCCTATGGGACCCTGGACAGAGCAATGAAACTTGGTACAGTGATTCTCCACAGTGTACCCAACATAAAATATTATTATGACCCCACCCTAAGTCGGCCATTTTGAATTGAATTTGGGAGGTCAGGTATATTTGACAGCCTCTAACTTGCACATACTTTGCCCGATTAGGCTCAAACCTGAAATACCTAATTACCCCCCGGCACTGAACACATCTGACAAATATGATGGCAGTTACCTCTATAGTGCCCCCTATAGACTGAAAGAAGAATGTAGTTTTAGGGGAATTTACAAAGGTTCTCAAAAAACATCCTTCACAAACATTCAGACAAATCAAAAAAGTCAAATAGACCCCTAATAGAGGCCTAGTTTATTATTCATTGTTAGCGCTCCAAATAACTTTTGTTCCCCATCTAAGACCCATAGTTGCTGTCATAGGCTCAAGGCATCTATTGTCATCCCCAATTAGTATATTTTGTTGCATCTGGTAAAGTGTATACCATATATGTGTATACCAGGTAAAGCAGCCTGATTTGCCTAATGTAAATTCTTCACTCTCTCCCTTCGTTTTGTATTTAGTAACCCTCTCTATATCACATAAAGCCAGATATACCATACATTAACAGTATATTAAGAAGAGCATGATGCAACACACATTGTAACATACATTTTAAACAGGAACTGTGCCACTAGGCCAGAGACGGATCCAATTTATTTCAACAGTGGTGGCTACATACATTTGGCAGTAGGGGATTGTTAAATGTATTAAGCCAAAATCACAATTTTGTTTTTAATCACAATTTTTGTTTACTTTTATTTTTTTGTCTTATACAGAACACTGTCTAATTCAATGTTCATCATCACACCGACAGGTATACTACTGATTATCCTTTTTTAAATTGTTATTAAGACGAAGGCAGAGCATCAATTGATTCCCATATCAGCAGATGGTCATTAGCTTAATATCACAATTCGATTTTGATCGGCATATCGCCCACCCCTATTTGGCAGCCTACGGTATTCTTTACAAAATGGTCATGTTAGTGTGTAATGAAGAGGACAGCTATTGTTGAAAACCAGTGTAATATGCCAGATCCCATTTATTCCAAAATGCCTCTAAATGGGATCTATTCGATTTGTTAAAATGTCTGCTTCATAAATTCAGAAAGTAATTTGGAGAGCTGCTGGTAGAATATTTATTGGGTGTGACCTGAAGTGGCTTTTTGCAGAATTCAAGGGCGAGAAACACCAAGAGACTTGCATCATTTTAATTTCCAAAAAATGTTTTATTTTTTGCACAAACTGTCTGAGCTCCATGGTTCATTGTCACCATGGCTGCTCTCACCAGTTGCTAGGTAACCAACTCCTCCTTGAAAACTGATGCAACGACTTGTGTCTTGGTAATTACAGGCTCTTTTACAATATTAGGTCAAAACAACCGAACACAATTACGCCAGATTATGTTATGAAGCTGAAATAAATGTCTGTGTTATTGTATTACAATAGTTCTCCAATGTTTTAACCACCTCAGAAAATATATGAGTACCTTTTTAATATCAATATAAAAATTCATTGATGGAGAAACCAACCATATAGGAGCCAGGTCTAAACCAGTTCTACTAGACTAAATTAAGACGAGCTTAAACCAGGACTAAACCAGGTCTAAATCTAGACAAGGCTAAACTAAGACTATGCTAAATCAGTACTAAACTTGATCTAGGTCTAAACACAAACCAAAATCAGGTCTAAACCAGATCCAAATTCAAAATTAAAATCAAGACTTTAATAGCAAAGAAGTAATGATTACCAGCAGAGGTACTCCTACCACAATTTTACAACCACTGCATTAGACCAAAGGAAGACCATTTTTATGTAATTTTTTTGTTGAAAATGACTGACTGGATTGTGCATGTTTTAACTGTTTTCTTGTCTGAGTATGTGATTAGTCCATCCAGGCGTGGGATTCAGAGAGCTGTGGGATGTGATGCTGCTCTTGGCTCGAGGTATAACCAAGGCATTCACCAAGAGGCCTGCAGGTGGAGGAAAATGGTAATTTAGAGGGACAATGGTAGCACGCAGGTGGAGTGGAGGAGGGAATTGTGTGAGAAAAGATGGTCATTTTTATACAGTATCTGCTCCTTTCTGTTTAGATGTTTTTTTTTTGTCATTAAAGTAAGCAATGACCTTCAGTTTGTCTGTGGTTGATGAGAAACTGTAATGTCTGACTAAACCTGCAATCAACCATTTGTATGATGACAGATGTGCTCTCATAAGATTCATTTTAAACTTAATACAAAGCAATCAAAAAATCAACCAATCAGGCATAACATTATGACCACTTGCCTTATATTGCATTGTTCCCATAGAGGTAATACAGTGAGGTCTTGGTCAACAAAAAATTTATTGGTTGATTAGTTACATTCACTCAATAAAGCTGGTCTAATTTATTACTTTATAACATGTGCTTCTTTATTATAGTCAAGATAAAGCATGTACTTTTTTAGGTTGAGTTTTATGTTTAAATATATTTTACCAACAAGCCGATTAATCGTTCTGCTGGGCATGACTTTAATCGACTAACAATTGATTTGGTTGACTACAGCCCTAATGATTGATAATAAATGAAATACCGGTAGCTGTCATGTTCACTAGTTCCTGTTTTATTTTGTGACTTGTGTTTTAGTTTTGCTCCCTTTCTGTGTGCCTTCCTGTGATTCCCTCCTGTTTGATTACCTGTCACGCCCCCAATGTGTTTCACCTGTGTGTATTTAGTCTCTGTGTCTTCGCCTGTTCAGTGTCTGTGCATTGTTTCTATGCAATGTGATGGTCAGTGTCGTCTCTGTTTGTGAGCCCCAGTCTCCAGTTTCCCTGTTTTTTGGAGTAAGTTTTGTTCCTGTTTTTGGACACTCTTTGTTACTGTTTCTGTTAGATTATTAAAGATCCTCGCAAGTCTGCATTTTCGGTTCTGTTTTTTCCCCCTTGTTCAAAGTTCATGCCACAGTGATATTACATTATTTCTTTAAAGTCGGGTATATAGGTTCAATTGATTTAATTTATATTTCATTAGAATCAGCATTAACCTCTACAGCAGTTTTAATTACATTATATCACCTGCTGGATCAGACCACACAGGCCAGCCTTCACTACCCACATGCCTCACCTGTTCCCGGTTCACTATTGATGCATTTTTCCAGCTTCCAACACATTAACTTTGAAGACAAATTTTTCACTTGCTATAATATACCCCACACACTAACAGATACCATGATGAAGATTATTTTTTTCACCTTTCAGCAGTCATAATGTTATGCCTGATTGATGACTATTGCGTGGATGAAAAAGCACACCAAACTATCAGAATATTGAAATTGCAATGTTTTACCCAGGTCCGGCCTCTTGCTGCAGGTGGACTCTCTCTGACTGGAGTCTGAAGAAGCGGAGGTACTTTCTGTGGAGCTGGATTTCACAGACCAGACCGAAGGGGCCGGGGCTCGAGGGACGGTGGGCTTGGGTTTGGCCATAACTCCATAAGAGGCAGAGTTACTCCATTCTGCAACAAAAAGGCAATGTAAATGTTTTAAAGGAGACATAACATAACATGCTATACCATATAAAGACGCCATGTTCATTCAGGTAATGCAGCCCCCCCAATTACTGTATCTGCTTAATAATCATATGTTCTAGTTTTGCACTGTTTTGCTGGAACACATTTGCATAATTAAATGATAAATTTAATTAATTAATTGATTGAAACCAACCAATGGGGATCACGTTTTCAAATAGGTAAAAATCCCCTTGTATGTATACACGTTATTGGCTTGCTATTACTTAAATATTATTATATACTGTATTCAAATCTTTGATAATAAAATCTATGCACCTGTTCGCATTGCATTTATGGTAGATTTTTTTGGTTGGATTACAATGTGCTTTAAAATAAGTAATACCTAGAGTCTCTAACTACAATGTCAAATTTGATGCAGTCTTACCAGAATTCTCTTCACACCTAAATCGCCCAAAGCATAAATGTATCTTCCACTGTTTCCTTACATTCTCCTTCATCAGACAGTGAAATACAAAGATAAAAAGTCCTGTAATGACAAAAGACAGATTTAGTGTCAGATTTTTTGAGTGGTACGTACCCGAGGGACACCTGGGAGCATGCACTTGACACTTTATCGAGACATTTTCTAAGGGTTAAAACGGGGCACGATCGAGGTTGCATCACTTCCCGATAAAGAAGCACGCAACAAAGGACTGCTCAGAAAATGGAGGTTGTGAAATGGTTACATCAGACGTCTTTGTTCGATTTTCAAGTGCTCGTCGAAAAATAGCTTTGTATAGAAAGTGCTCGAGATTGCGTCTCCAATCACTATAGATATCATTTATAGGACAATTTGATGCAAAAAAATGTAATTAAACAAGTAATAGTCCACTGTTCACCATTTTAATCTGTCTGCCTTTGTGTATGTGTATGTACTAAACGCTTTGATTATAACAATGGATGCATTAGTGAAATTATTTGGGATTCTTGGATGCATTTACATGTAGCAGCATAGAACATTGTAATGTATATGGCCTGCATGCTTTTCATTCCATACAAAATGCCATACAATTATTTGGTGACTGTCTAAATTGTACTTCACATTCAAACCATCCTGCCATTAACACATTCCACAATTAAGCATTTAAAATCTCAGTAAATGAAATGCATTACATTAGCCTGTTCAGCTCATCATTTATAAAGTCTTAGTATTATAACCTGCACTCCAACATCTTCTAGTTCATGGGTAAATGCTGTATCTAATGAGTCAAAGTTATTATATCTCACCATGCTAAATAATCCACTATGTCACCACGCCAGTTTATAATTTTTAGATCACAAAATCTGGCCTTACTTTTCAATCTTACTGGTAAACTAAAATGTAACTTTCTTGGCAATAAATGAATAATAATTAAGTACATGATGCCCAAGCCATCACATCATCACTGGAGTTTAAGCAGTCTTTTATTGCCATCTGTGTACATTATAGATTTTCGCTATATTTTTCAGCCCTAATGACAGACCTTGCAGAGAGTTGAGAGTGGAGAAGAGGAAGAGCATGAAGACTCTGGCTGGACCCCAGGTGAAGAAGCCTATGGTCCAGGTCAGTCCCAGTAACAGAGTGAGACTGGCCACTCCTTTAAGGTCCTTCATCAAACCACTGTGTGTCCCCGCTGGGCTGTTGTACCGCATCTGGCGAATCTGGATCAGAACTACTATGAACACCTAAAACAAAATATTATTATTAGGATATTTACTTTATTTTTATGAATAGTCGTATCAAAGAAAATATACAATCACTAGTCACTTTATTAGGTAGACCTTGAATTTACCCGGTGTGGTCTTCTTCTGCTGTAGCTCACCTGCTTCATCTTGGGCATTCAGACCTTGATACGAGTTGTTGACTAAACTAATGTTGACCATATGTTATCTCTGGCGTCAACATTATTCCCAGAGGACTGTGCGTCACTGAAAATGCATATATTTTTCAAACCATTCTCAACAAATCCAGATGAGAAATTGTAAGACCAGTTGAAGGATTTACAGTTTGCATGATCTTTAGGAGGTTCTATGTAGATCTTAAAAGTGCAGAGAGAAACAATTAACCTGAAATCAGCTGATCCAAAGTTTAAGACCATATTTGATCAGGACTGTACACTAAATGATCAGTTAATTTCATCTTTCTTCTTCATTCTGTTTGATTTGAATGACATGACAGAATCCAATCTAATTTCTTGTTGCAATGTAAAAGGGCATTTAGCTATTATAACTCAAGTAAGTAACTAGGTCTACCTAATAATATGTCCAGTGAGTTTTCAGAACTTACTGCCGTGTTGAAGAGAAACACTAGTGCGGCGTAGCCAACCACTGACACGTAAAATGCCACGTTGTCCTGAAGCCAGCAACTTGTGAAAAAAGACAAAGAGACATTTGTGTTTTTTTCATTGAGTCAAAATGTCCTCTTCATAATAATAATGAAAAGAGAATATTGTGAAGCTTTAGATTATTGTGTCTGTGTAAGAAGACCAGAGGTGGTAGAGTAGCCAATAATTCTACTCAAGTAAGAGTACCGTTACTTCAAAATAATGTTACTCAAGTCAAAGTAAAAAGTACTCATTCACATAATTACTGGAGTAAGAGTAGAAAAGTACTGGTGAAAAAACTACTCAAGTCCTGAGTAACTGTTTGATCATACTGTCAAATTGTTTGTTTAATTTCGTGGTAATCTGCAAAATTATAAAAAGATAAACAGATTTTGATAGTTTCAAAAGATAAACTAAAAAAGTTAATAATATTTTCAAAAATTAAGGCACAAGCTGCTTAAAGCTGTTCTTCCATGACACACAGAGGTGGTAAAAGTACTCTTACTCTTTTTAGATTTTACTCAAGTAAGAGTACAGTTACTTCAAAATATTATTACTCATGTAAAAGCAAAAAGTATTGTGCAGTTAAGCTACTCTATGGAGTACAATTTATTTTAAAAGTTTCTCAAGTAAATGTGTCTGAGTTAATGTAACTGAGTAAATGTAACTAAGTACTACCCACCTCTGAAGAAGATATTTATTAATTGCTGTAAAAGCATTCTGAAAGTTGAAAAAGGGCATCTGGACAAGGTTTCGATTGTTGAAAGAGAGTGGTATAAAGTGCCCTACCATGGGCACAAGCCCATCCAACAGGTTTATACCACTCCCCCAAGTATCAGCCTATAATCTCAGCTCACCCACCTTTCTAACCAGAACTGAAGAAGTCTGCTGGACTGGCAGATGAAAGCTTTTCAACAA
>JAVQKC010068055.1:0-30866 GCA_036025475.1 Philypnodon macrostomus
ATATATATATATATATATATATATATATATATATATATATGATTTAGTAGGCGATGTTTATTGAAACTAAGAAATCAACATGAATATGAATCCTCAAACTCATTTTGTCCCCCAAAGTCAGACTTTTTGAATGGGCTTTTTTCTGACTCTTTCTACGCCTAAATATTAGAGGTTACCCTATAACAGGTTCCCATCAGACATCTGTACAGGCCGATACCAATATTAGTCAAAAATGTAATTATTGGCTGATCCCAATGTTGATCCGATATCTCTGTGCATCCCTATTACCTTATTCCTAAATTCTTCACACAAAGTACCTAGAAAGCACTTGGAGAGCACAGACCTCCGCCAAGGCAGCTCATTTCCACGGATCACTCCCAAAATGTAATCAACTGGTCTTGTGTAAATTCTGACCTGTCTGTAAGCGACGTAAGGAACATTTGATTACATTTTGGGAGTGAGCCGGATCACCGTCTGAATCCAGGATTTCTTTTCAAAGAATACCATCTGTTAGCCCAGAGGCATGGCAACACAACACAAGGCTGGCAGTGCTCTTATGCAAACAAACCAAAACACTTGTGTATAACATTTTTTGAGACATTGTGCTGTACCAGATGACATTGTTTTAATAGTGTTGTTTCTGTGGTTTTGATACACTCTTATTGTATTAAGATGATTTCAATGATTTGGAATTGAGGTCATTAATAGAAACAAAGAAAGAGAAGTCACTGTTTTATTGCCCAGTCCCACAGAAGGTTCTAATCGTTTGTTTTATCGAGTGTATATAATGGAAATGAGCTGCCTTCGAGTGCTTTTTAGTTTCTATTTCAGCACAGTGCTTTGCTTCATTTGTTAAACGGTATGTATTTTTTGGATAGGAATCATCTGTGAAATGAAATATTTCCACCAAGGTGTCATGTTTTTATTTTTATTTTGAATGTACAACGAAGCTCCTAACAGACATATTTGGCTCTACCTGTCAATGCTTAGGGATTCATTTGAAAGGTCCTCCCTCATTTTTCCCTGCTCTTTGCTGACCTTTTCTAAAAATGTATCCAAAAGCTTTCCAAAACCTTCTAGCTAACGTACAAACGGTGCAATCAACAGTTTTATTTTGCTGACACATTTGAAATGTTACTGTATATTGCCTTAAGTGTATATGGTGATAGTGGCTGTAGAAATATTTTGTCTATCGTGCCTACACACTACACGTATGTTTTTATTGTAAAATCTAATCTAATCCAATGACAGATGCTCTCAAAAGGTGTAGACTATGAGAAAGACCAAATCTTTTAATGGTTGTGTGCTAGGAGCTTTGTCACTCGGGAGAAACTGAATGCAGCTGCTCCTTCACATTACTGAAGGTGGTCAGTCATGTGTTGTAAATGTCCTGACCCGGGCATATGTCTGTTTGGGTTGCTTACCCTGGATTCCAGATAAGTAGTTGAAGATGGATCGGTGAATTCTGTCAATATTTGTGCTTAGTTTCATGTCATTAACTTATTTTTCTTTACTTTAGTTAGATAACGTTTTGGTCATATAAAAAATCCCATAGCCCTGAGCTGTAGCCCTTAGGCTCCCGAGACAGGCTGTAGGAGCCGCAGAGGGATTACTGTTGCACGCCGCTAAATATATCAGAGCTTCAGTGCACTCCATCAATAAAGGTGTTTGGGTGAGAGCAAGATCAGAGAAGCCGACCAATCACAGTGTGATGCGCACAGAGCGACTGTCTACTCTTAAACCTTTTTGTTTGTCTTTGTTTTTACCGCTGTTGCATTACATTATTACATAGTCCACAACCCTCATCTGTAATATGTAGCATTGAGATATATTTAGGACATAGAAATAACACTAAAAACTGGCACATGATTTAGCTATAGTCTACTCTAGATGCATATTTGGGGGTCATTTATGATCCTCATTTGTGCTGCCTGGAGTATAAACTGTATGGCTTATCTATTATGTCTATCTATCTAAAACAAGTAGCAGCCCAAACGATATTTTTAACCTAAGATAATCAGGAGTCTGGTGATTTCAATGTTCTGCACACCCAAGCATGATGTCATTAAGAACATTTCATAAGTGAAACAGATTGTGTGCTGTTAAATGTAGTTAAATCATTTATTTTAAAACATTTTATCAGGAAAAAGCAAGTCTCACATCCAGCCCAACTGAAAACCACTGGATGATAGATTATCAACAAGGCCTGCTGAGAGTTCCACGAGCAGGATAATAATGTTGGAGTCTGACCTATTGATTGAATGTAGGTCTAATGTGGGTTGTACTTTTTCTGTTATGCATAGTTGACGAGAACGCTATAGAGGTCAAAGATGTGTACGAGATAAAGTGAGATTTCCTTTCTGAAAGGTGGAAGTTTGAGCATGGTCTCCATTTTCAGACAGGATTTTAAAATATTTATATATATTATTTTTATATTAAATATTTTCCCGCTGTCAGTAAGTTATTATAAAATATTGTGATGGGGAAAGTTCACTGGTGCATGAGAACTCTCCATCTGCTGGCTTTATGAATGCTCAGAGGCACTGTAAAGTTCCAGGAGCGGCCTAGATTAAGATTTGACATAATGGAAACTGTTATTAGTATGATATCCACTATAGACTTTATCATATAGAGAAGCACCCAGACTTGTCACTACATAACTTTGTAGCTTAGAGTTAGCTTAGAGTATCCTTGTATTGATTTCATGGATATCATGTATCTCGGTCTAATATGAGATACAGATGCTCACTTTCCCACATGAAGCATGTTGTGTCAAATACTGCACTGGGCTTGTTTGTTTGCTTAGCTTTAGCTCTTCCTGTGTAAGCACTGTATAGATTTGATAACTTTACTTTGTTTACTGAGTTGAATTTAAATAGCATCTAAAGGAGTCCATTATGAATTCAATCAATAGTCACACGTGAGTGATGGTAAGTTCCACAGCCACAGCTGCCCTGGAGCAGACTGAGGATGGAGATGTAGCCAAATCATGCCAATGGCCTCTCCAATATCCTATCTCCACAGTCCACTCCATCTATAACCACTACTACATATTAAAACACTTCCATACAAACTAAATGGGTTATATTATTCACAATTGAGATTTACATTTACTATTCCTTTATAATACATATTTCACAGCCTAGGAAATATGTCAAGTTTCAGATGTGCTTGACAATTGTAAACTCACATATAGTAGTTATTCTGTATATCAGAGGAGTGGGGTTTGGAGGTCATCTTGTGAATAATGTGTTTTCACAAGATGCTAATGTGCAGCGTCTCTCAGGGATCGGGACGTCCAGGAGTAGTTTATCCAGAAATCTGACTTCACAAGGTCCATGAATAAGAGATAAGGAAACTATAATAACTACACAGAGGCCACCTTTGTCATGATTTAGCAGCAATTTTTTAACTCATTTAGTGCCCTTGCCTAAATGTAGGTGCTCAAGAGGAGTCCGCTGAGGCTGCTTCGGATGCCCCCTGGACGCCTCCCCCGGGAGGTGTTTCAGGCAGGTCCCACCGGAAGGGATTATGTCTCTCGGCTGGCCTGGGAACACCTCGGGATTCCTCCAGTAGAGCTGGAGGAAGTGTCTGGGGAGTGGGAAGTCTGGGCGTCCCTGCTTAGACTGCTGCCTCCGTGACCCGGCCCCGGGGTAAGTGGAAGAAGCTGGATGGATGGATGGATGGATGGCATTAAGCCAATGGAAAAATACAGCATCTTGACAACACCAGAGTTCAACCTTCATCAGTTCATCAAAATGTGAAGTAGTCCATGTGAGTTGAATACACATCATTTAGTCAGACTGATCTAATTAAGTAAACAGACAAAAGAGAAATATTTTTCCTGTGAATGATTACTGCACAATTTGTACGTAGAGCACCCGTTTACTTTTTGCAGTGCAGAATATCCACTTAACTTTATGGTAAGAGTTGAGACGATCGCTTGAACAGGAGCCGTTCAAGACCCACTTCCCCCACGCTCAAAGAAACGAATCGCTCTGGCATGCCTTGCTCTGATCACAGTCTGTTAATTATAGGCATCTGTTCATATATTTTCCCTACAACATAATCACATCTTTGACCTACATTTGTGAGATTTTGTTAAACACTTGAATGGCATTTCAGCGACCATTATAATCTATACGGACAAATCGGGTGGAATATTTTTTGCCTACCACCCCCACGTTTGCCTCTCCTGCTCTGCGTCCAGGCACTTGGGTAACACATACGGGACATCTGCCCGCCTGTGTCAGAGTGTGTGTGGTCAGAGCATTTGGAGACAACAGCTCGAGGTAAGTCGGCGCTGCTGACAGGCCGGGCCACATGACATTGATGTATTTGAGATTTTCCAGCTTAATACCCTTTCCTCAGCCCATAACTTACACACCCACACGCAGCACAGGGCGTCGGGGTGATTGATGTAATGGCTGTCATTCTGCCTCGGTGGCTGTCAGGCTACTCTTATCTCCATGGTGACGGCGTGACAGGTCTCCATCTATCCCAGCTGTCTCGTACACGTGGATATAAATACACATGTGAGACCCAGGCGACGGATCACGTGGAGATTATTCACAAATTTATTGCGTTTCTGGATTTTTATTGAGCTTTCAAAATCATAGATGTGGCAATTGGGCCCGTTTGGTGCCCAGATTGAGTTTGAAAATGCAGTCCAAATTCAACAGTCAATGGAGCTCTATAATAGCTAATCAGCCATTATATTTGTTCATGCACATGCAGTATAATGAAGACAGGCCTTGTTGTCAGAGAGAGGGGAATGTCTGGTTCGAGATGATCCAGCCAGACACAATAGCAGCAGAAGGTCCCTAATAAAGTGTCCAGTGAGTTTCAATAAAGTGCCACTAAAATGGATTTCCTGAAGGAAGTTATATTTGACCAGACACACGTAATCAGATCTACAATTTCCTGTTTGGTATATATATATATATTCTTATATATATATATTCTTAGGCATCAATCAACGTTTGCTAAGCCTATTTAGCCAAACATATTTGGAGGGTACAGTAGACATCTATTACATGGAGTGGGTGAAGCATCTAAAGGAAATATTACTATACAGACAATACTATTCCGGAAGTAAAAATCCCATTCATTTTTGCCAGACGTCTTGAAAAATCCATATTTCGAGACGTTAAAAGGTCAATGGAGGCTAATCAGCTCTCACGTTCATTATTTTCAATCTAAAAGCTTATCTAAGAAAACGCTATTAATGTATTTCACTGAGTTTTAGCTGAAAATATTGATTGTGAGTTACCCCATAGCTGATAAGCCGATCTTTTAAACTCTTTTTGAAAAGTCTATCGCAAAAATGAATGGGATTTTTACTATCAGGACCAGAGGGGGGTGGGCACTAAACCTATATATATCAGCCTGTCCCCTCCCTGTGTCCAGGGAGTGTTTGTACAGCAGTATATGAGTGTCAACACTTCAACTGGAGTCCTTTGTGAATCTGGGAGGGGCAGTGGGACATCAGAGCCGTCATTTACAAAGAACCTTTAACATCATTTAAATAGATATTGGAAAAAAATCCCCTTGTATTATAGTCAGGGCATACAAATACAAGACTAACATTTCCAGATCCACACCAACAAATATTCTGTTCATTTAGCATTTTGCAAACAAATACAAATACATGCAAATGTACATGCCACTGTTCCAGGATGTGTGCGCAGGACACTCTTCTTCATGTCTTCAGTCAACAGGTCCATCATCCAACATACACGGGAAATAATGGAACAATACTGCCCTCTACTGGACACATGGTCAAACTGCATTATAAAACTGTCACGTGCACATGTTATCCATGTACGTTCAAGGGCGGTCAATACATGTAAAGGTTTATGTAAAGCTAAATGACAGCCATGTTTGTCCTGCCTGTGGTACTGTGGTACTGTGGTGCTGTGGTACTGTGGTGCTGTGGTACTGTGGTACTGTGGTACTGTGGTACTGTGGTGCTGGTGGCGTATAGGATAACAGAGGCCATTATTATCGATATATAATCTTTGTGTTTGGTTCAGCATTATTAGGTCATTTATTTCGTTGGTGTTTTTGATTTTTGATGTTCTAATATTTATGTTTTGCTTCTTATTTCATGGAATTTTTTGTTACATTTTTCATTATTTAGTTACATTTTCTGTCTGTTTGATGATCTTTACAGACATGACATTTTTTGGTGACCCAACAAAATTCTCCGGATACCCGCTTTTGGGTCCTGAGATCCTATAATAATATTCTAGAACATAAAACTCAACAAAGGCCTAAAGCTCCTGAATGGCCACTTGGAGGAAAATGTGGTAACACTTTATTTTCCATAGCCCCTAACTAACAACATGTAACTACATTGTATCTGCCTCATTAAGTACAATGTAATAGACTGTGTAACAAACTCTAACAACATGTAACTACATTGTAACTACCTCATTAAGTACAATGTAATAGACTGTGTAACA
Organism: Philypnodon macrostomus; assembly: GCA_036025475.1. Lineage (NCBI taxonomy): Eukaryota > Metazoa > Chordata > Actinopteri > Gobiiformes > Eleotridae > Philypnodon > Philypnodon macrostomus. The sequence continues at coordinate 6,468 of JAVQKC010068055.1, forward strand.
AACTGTAACAACATGTAACTGCATTGTATCTACCTCATTAAGTGCAATGTAATACACGGTGTCACAAACTGTAACAACCCTAACCCTCTCCATTCTGCATGTACAATGAAGTTACACTAAATTAGTTTGTTACAGTGTATTACATTGTAAGTGTGTTAAATGATTTTGCTTCAATGCTGCGTTTCACAGGGGACTAGACATATGTCACTTTACAAGATATATGGTTCTATGTTCTGAGTAAGAACAAAGAGATCAATAGTGTCACCAAAACATTTCTATGGTAAAATAACTGGTAAGATATGGTAAGATGAATAAGATCAGTGTAGTAACACATCTAATGTTTTTGTGCCATTCCTCCAGATGCTCTATGTTGTAAACAGGACCATTAAATCTCTACTGCTGTTGAAAAGCAAGTAGCCCATTTGGCAAACGTTAATAATAGGGATGTAATTCAGAGTTCTGCTGACAGAGACAGGGCTTAGTGGTATTTTGGGGTATTGTGTGTGCAACATTTCTACATAAAATCATTTTCAAAACTATAATCCATCTTAAGTCTTTGTAATAATTACACATGAACACACCCTTTAGACTTCATACAAACCATTATTGGCACAGTCCTGACACATTGGCAAAACACTGTTGAAGAATCCCTTGATATCCTTTTGGCTGATACTATTGTGCATGTCAGAGTGCTAAAGAGATTAGCGCACACCCTCTAGTCAAACTATCGGCAAATCCTGCTCTTACGTCTTGTGCAAAGAAGCAGTTTGCTTTGAGCAGTGCCCGACAATAACACTCACATTTGGGGGGGTGATAGGGCCATGAGTGAGACGTCATAATTAAAGTCCACTTGTCAAGTCACATTTCTTCACCCTTCTTCCTGACTCGTTAACAAGAGAGGGTCTGATTTGGCCACCGGCAACAACAAAAGAGAACAACTTCAGGAGCGTAAATGAAACATACCTTGATGCTTTGGGCTGTGTGTATGCGAGAGAGGTCTGCGGGCCCCTGCAGGCCACATGAATAATGAACAGGGCCAGTGAGCAGCGGGCTGGTGTTCTATTACCACGCCTCACTCGGTGCATTAGATAACCCCATCTATCCGTGTGGCTTGTGTGCATGCGGCTATGAGCTTGGCCACTTTTCTACCATTTGATACCTGTAAAACCTCCCACTGCAGAAAGCCTATACATCCCCTATCAAAGTGACACTAGTGCGATCATCAAACCAGGCAGGCCACAAAACATGGATTCTCAAGCCTTTGCTGATTGCCTTTAGACGTACCACATAACCGACAATCACATCTGCAAACAAAATATCTTTTTTTATTCAGCATTAGTATTTTGTTTACATTGTCCTATTTACAACATATGAGTTTGTATGACTTGAAAATCTTAAAAAAGACAAATAAAGCTATGAGTTTTCTCAGAAAGCAGAAATATAAAAGAGATACACATTTAAAGGCCTCGCGGAGAAATACACAGGCTGCAATAGACAGAAACAAAACAAGATTATTCATTAATACTGAAAAAAATAAAAATAATATAGATCCTGACCCTGTTCATAGCTTGACTGGCGTGTGAAACAACCTTCTGAGTCCCAGCTGACGATGGTACTGAGGATGTCCAAGATGAAGATTCAAGTATGCAGTTAAGTCTCTAGTGTCAGCTGGTTTAGGTTGATCTCAGCCATTTTGAAAGCTCACAGAGAAGGGTTTAGGGTGTTTTTAAATAAAAGCCATTCTACAGTATATCCTATGTTCATCCTTAATCATTAACCTGGTGTGTGGGATCTATTGTGGAGTGCATTTTTGTTGAAGCAGTTTTATCTGCATTAGGATTTTAGACATCCTTATGATTCAAGTAAGCTACTGAAATCAAGTTTGACAAAAGATGAAGGCAGATGTAAATGGGAAAGGGCCTGGACTCGAGCGTGACAGAGCCGCTAGCCGGACATACAGTTAGCAGTAAGCAGGCTACAACGTATATCATTAAAAAAGAAACTGTTGTGAATCATTCACATCAAACTATATTACACCATCATCCTTATTTAAATAACTTGTACAGAAGTCCTACCTCAGTAAAACCTACACTTTACATCCTCCACAAATAAGAAAGAGCCACTACAATGGCCATCAAGTGACGTCAATTAATAAATAGTGTTTTACTGGATTCGACAACATATAGAACACACAGCTTTCATTGCACATCCACAGTATCCCTGGTGGTTAGTGCTTCTCCATCTCCATCACACAGCCCTCATTTTCACACTTCGAGGCCAGACCCTGGTTTATTGTGAAGTGACATTGGGACGCACTCACAGGATGGCACTATTGTGTGAAAGGGCGCTCAGTGTGAGGTTTCTTAAAGAATCAGACGAATTATATTGAAATGAGGACCACCATGAATTCTGTGGATAATGCACATTCTGTACACGAACAGAGAATGCCGCTTTCAGTTCCAACATTGTGTGAAAATGAGCTCGGAGGTGAGACTGTACTACCACTGCATTTGAGAAACCTAAAATTATTATTAAAATAGCATTGTCAAAATACATTTGTACAGAAATAATAAATAGATCTATCCTCTATTTACAGTTTAACATGGACTGAGCTGTGAAAAGGTAAAAGTATTACACGTTTGATTCTGAGGATAAGGATTGGCTCTCAGAACGTCCTCTGGTAAAACGAAAAGGAGCACATCAGTGAAGAGGTGCAGTGCTTGTGTTGTATCCTCCACTACGTCCCAATTTAGTGTTGTAGCTGTAGCTGCTGCTGTTACATTTGTCTCGGTGCACACGTACACATACTACACAGACACACATTCAGAGCACCCAATGCCACTCAGTCCTCTCAATGTACTGTATCCTACAGAATGACATTTACAGAGGCGCCAAACCTCTTGATGCAGATAAAGGCTTTTTTTTTGTTTTTTTTGCAAACTTTGAAACCAACCATAGAACAGTGTCTTTGGGGCCAATCTTCATGTGGCCAGTTATCTCTATTAATTTATCTTCTTTTCACTTTTTATGGATCCGTTGCGTTTGTGTTTCCCATTGACCATGCTCTCACTATGGCAGTGTCCATTCACCAAGTTTCCCTCACCACTGGAGACGGCTTCTCTTCTCTTCACATCTTTAGCTTTCCCCCTAAGCAGACGACTCAACCGGGAAAGTGCAAAAATTAAAAGTGCCAGGCCGGCGGCAACAGTGATGACCACGTCCAGGAGAAAGTACTGAAAGAGGGACACGTCGTAAACAGCAGACCGTAAGTGGTTGGCGCCGTTGTGCCGCAGGATGTAGCAGATCCAGTAGACGGCCCGGGTCACTGGGTGTCCTGGCTGATCCTTGTGAATGGTGGAGAGGAGCAGGGCCTGATCGCGATATCTGTAACATACAGTCACTTTAGTCCACACTGATAATTATACATAATATCTCTCTAACGAAATCAATGTCCGTTAGTTATGTTTCATGTCTTGTCTAATGAATGTTGACAGTACATTGAGCTCTTTCCACAGTTTCCAATGTGTTTTAGTCTTCTGCAAATGGCAAAATCTGTTCTAAAATAGATCTAGAGTTTAAGATGGGTATAATATTGTTACATCATTACATTTTGCATTTACATTATGCACAATTGTTACATTTGGGTCCAACTCAAGACGACATCGTTTGTGAAAAAGTTTGAAAACATTCACAGCCAGAGCCATCACTTTATCAAACAAAGACCCAATAACTTTAGATGGCTCATGTGTCTTGGTGAATTTTGCCAAATTTGGGGAGTTTTGGATGGAAACACAATTAATTATCATATCAGAAGTACCAGGGTATGATTTTGAGGGTCCAAAATTCCACCCAAGATGGCTGACCTTCTGAGGACTTAGGGCAGGGCCATCATATCATTTTTTTGCTTGTCCTGACATGATCTTGACCTATGGTTTAATTTTCCTGCAACCATCTCACATAGGCGTAATCTATTTTTACAATTTTCCACTGGGGCCATTTTTTCCAGCAGACTTCATTTGCATACACTGTCGGCCAACCATGAATTTTGGGTCCAAAAAAATCAAATTTGTGACTGAATTGTAGTAAAGGATAATCAAATGAATGGAACGGATGAATGTTAATAATAGGCCCTTGCAGCGAGTGTCGGACTCTATAAACAGCTCTAAAAATGAACTTGTATAGAGCACTAACTTTGAGTCTTTGATGACACTGCTGAGTGCTGTGTGCAGGTCCTCTTCAGTCATAGACTTCCAGTGAAGCATGATGCCCATGCCTTTGGCAGCGACACGCGTCATCGTGTCATAGTGGTCTCCAAACAAGGGAACACCCACAACCGGGACCCCGTGGTACATGGCCTCATAGATGCTGTTCAAGCCACCATGGCTCAGGAAAGCCTTGGTATTGGCATGACCTAAAAGACAGTGATGTCACAGTAGGTGATTTTTATGTACTTGATTTTCCACAGTATAGTAGCACGTGAACTCCATTCCCCTCTGCAGTATTTAGTGTTGGCAAATACAGGTGGGGCTGTCAGGTGGAAGGCCGTTTTCAGCTGCATATCTGGACTGTGGACTGGAATGTCGTTGTGAAACACTAAAACAAACAACTTAGTAACACGTCAATATTATTCAGTGACATCTGATGAAAACTCCTCAGATGTCACAATAACTGGAATTACACTTCCGAGTTCTCTGAAAAGTGTTTCTGATAGTTCCTATTGTACAATACAATAGAGAACATCAGACACTTTCAGAGAACAAAACACAATCTTGATCAAGATCGTGATTGTGAAGTTGAACGCACCTAAGAGGTCATTCTGAGGCATCCAGTCCACAAGCTTAGTGTTGTTGCCAAGGTTACGAGGTGGAACTCCTGAGAATCTGAGGAAAGACAAAATAAACAATATTCAGTAAAGTCCAATACATTCAATACTTTAATATCAGAAACTAAGCTGTCTATGTGTTTGTGTATTGTGTACAACAAAGCTTCTTGATTGAGGCTCAGTAAGTCTCTCTTCAACAATGCACCGGTTCACTGTTCTGCCAATCAAAGTCTACATTCATACAGAGATATCAAAGACACAATTCATTTGGCTAAGTCCCCATGCTTCTCTTCAGGCCCTGCCCTCCAGAGGAATGTTTATGGCTTTATCTAGAGCTTTCTTCTTGACCGTTCTCCTGTTCCTCGTGGACCTACTGCATTTGTCTGACCGACCATACATCATTCCTCAAAAATAAAGATGTCCAGCTTTTGATTGTAGCCTAGCTCCACAACTGTCTGTGCCTACAGCCCTCCACTGCACCTGCTTCATCAGTTCAAATTGTTAAAATAATCAGAGGTAGATTATACTGTGATATATGTATGGGGATGATGTATTAGGCCATGGACATGTATGGACATGTATGGATATGTATGGACATGTATGGATATGTATGGACATGTATGGACATGTATGGACATGTATGGATATATATGGATATATATGGACATGTATGGATATATATGGGCATGTATGGATATATATGGACATGTATGGATATATATGGGCATGTATGGATATATATGGGCATGTATGGATATATATGGGCATGTATGGATATATATGGGCATGTATGGATATATATGGGCATGTATGGATATATATGGGCATGTATGGCTGCAGGTAAAACTCATGGTGAGCTAACATTTTTTTAACTCATTTGAATTAGCAAAGTAAACAAATGTGGCTCTATGGTCTACGCTGCACAAGCTGCATCAGAACAATGAATACAAACCAACTTTAAAACACAAACAAGACACTAATGACACAGACCTGTTCGATATGACATCATATGACATGTGTTTGAACAATGGCTTAGTGAGCAGTGCACACAGCCACATGTTGAAACATTAACTCAGGGACGAGAAGATTGCCCAACTGACTGACAACAAATATTTTCGTTTGGCAATATAACCCCAACCGATCCAACAGGACTTAATGGGACAAACCCAGGTTGTGGTCACTTAGAGACACGCATGAGGGTAAGGACTGTACACAATGAGAGAGTCCTGTTTGTTCCTCTGCTCTATATTGTCAGGTCATAGTGGTGCAGTGGGTAGGCGCTCGCCCTTCAACCAGAGGGTCGGTGGTTTGAGTCCCCGTCCAAGCGCACGCTGTCGTTGTGTCAAGACACTTAACCCACATTGCCTATGAATGAATGTGGCCAGGTCGCCATTGTAAATGAGAATTGTTCTCATTTGGCTTACCTTGTTAAATAAAGAATAAATAAAAAACAGGTCACCACATAGTATGAGGTCATAGTTAACAGATCACCACAGAGAGACTCTGGGTAAATGATTACATCAGATAAGACCGGAGTCACTGAAGGACACACCTCAGTTAATCCATGACCAACACAAACATGCACACTTCATTATAATCAACTAAACACGTAGCATCGGTGCTCTTAATATAATACAGTTTGGAAAGCTGCAGGACAAATAATCGATACAGAATGGTCTGGCTCCCGGAGGTTTATGTCTAAGACAGATCGTGTTATGGTTTGCGGTGTGTGCTAACTCAGAAGACAGTTTACCTCCAGACAACGCGCTGTGGCAGTCTGGCCAAGGCTCCAGCAAGTTTGTGAGCAATGTCATGAGAAAGGTACTTAACCCCAGCTCCAAAGGACACCACCACAAAGCCATGTTCCGCTGTGTCATTCACCCAGGCTTCAAAATCCTGTGGGAACAAGAGACAAGGAAAATAGTATTCAATCAAAACTAAGACCTGCTACAGTGAGCTGCACCGACCACACTTTAGTACTTTTACACAAAATCTATTTGTTATCAATTCCTTTTTTTGCATTTTGACATATAACTTTTAGTATCTTGTTCACGAGTGAGGGAAGGATGGAGCGTGAGATTGACAGGCGGATCGGTGCAGCCTCTGCAGTGATGCGGTCGATTTACCGGTCAATCTACGTTCCGACTCTCACCTATGGTCATGAGCTTTGGGTCATGACCGAAAGGATGAGATCTCGGATGCAAGCGGCCAAAATTAGCTTTCTCCGACAGGTGGCTGGGCGCTCCCTTAGAGATAAGGTGAGGAGCTCGGTCACTCGGGAGGAGCTCGGAGTAGAGCCGCTGCTCCTCCACATCGAGAGGAGTCAGCTGAGGTGGCTCGGGCATCTGTTTCGGATGCCCCCTGGACGCCTCCCCTGGGAGGTGTTTCCCACCGGAAGGAGGCCCCGGGGAAGACCCAGGACACGCTGGAGGGATTATGTCTCTCGGCTGGCCCGGGAACGCCTCGGGATTCCTCCGGAAAAGCTGGAGGAAGTGTCAGGGGAGAGGGAAGTCTGGGCGTCCCTGCTTAGACTGCTGCCCGCCTCCGCGACCCAGCCCCGGATAAGCGGAAGAAGATGGATGGATGGATGGACATATAACTTATGTGATGCGTGTTACCCATGTAGCCTCCACTTACTCAATAGTCTAAATAAAGGCAATGAAGTGTAGAGACCTGGATAATGTCTGTCTGAGCTTTATTCTGGGAGGACCTGTTGATGTTGTCTTTATGTCGTATGTAGATGGGGGGGTGGGTCTCACAATGTGCTTAATGTACTTACTGAGAACCCGCCATGGCTTGACACTAGTTTAAATTGGGGTGAAGGGTGTCACTGGTTAAGGTTGATCTGATAGGCAGAGGACTAATGGGGAGAGAGAGGGAAAAAAGGTCCAGCTGCAGCGGTTAAGGCGGGCCCTGGCACGGCACAACCTCCAGGGCACACTGGTTTCTGTGTCCCAGCAACGTGGCCCGACTGTCCCCACAGCGAAGCCTCACTGACCTCATGAAGAGTCCCAGTGTGCCCAGAGCTCAAACCAGAACAATAGATGCGTTCTCCTTTAACTTCCATTATAACTCCCTCCACAAGACGCAGCACAATGTGCCCTATTGCCTCTAGAGGCATTCCAAAACCCCCCACAGCAGATACCGATGGCCTGCTCTCTCCTCGTGGACGTACCCCTATCACCACCCGCCTCCGCCCTCCATGACACCCAGGGCCTTTTCCTCAAAAAACATTCAACTGTCTCTATCCAACCATTCTCAGATAGTGGTCCTTATGAAGGCACTCTTTATAATTTGGTGACAATTAGGCCAACAACCAGATTAGATTAGTCCATACAACAGGAATGAAGAGTATTGAATTAAATCTATATAGGTGAGTATCTAATATATGATCACAAATGTGTAGTAAAGAGAGACTCTTAAATCTTGTGTTTGTCATTAGTGACTGTGTTAGAATTAATAGTGACGTGTGAGCACTGACCTCAGGCAATGGGCTGGGGGCCTTGGTGAGAATGCCCCCAATGTAAACCACATGGGGTAGGGTGGGCCTGGGGAACTCCAGAGCCAGGTCTGTGCAGAGCATCCACAGCCGGCTGCCCTGCACCAAATCATTCATGGCCACCTCCGGCTGTACACCGTACTTCTTCATAATCCGGTCATATTTAGGAAGTGCAATATATTGGATCCCGATTCGCTGCACCACGTATACAGCTGTATTGGCAATCCTCTCCAGTAAGTTCATGCGGTCGGTTAAAAGGGAGTTGAATTCTGGAACATATGAGAGTGGAGCCGGGGCGCCGGCCTCTGCGGGGTACCACAGGCCTGTACCAAATACAGCATATTGCACACCCAGGATGTGAGCGATCACAAAGCCACACATCTCGTTAGGGTCCACCAGCAGCAAGTCAAACTTAGCTTCTTTGAGGCGGGTCATGACCTCAACACTGCCCACTACAGCGTCACAGTTCTGAGAGTAGTGATCGAGAATGTCAAACAGCTCCAAAAATGTCAAGCGGCCTGAGAAAATGTTATTGACTTTAGACTGCAGAAAACTGTCTGCTGTGCTGCTATTAAAGATCCCCGGGTAACGCTGTAGATGGTAGTATGGAGAGGGCGGAATTTCTCGACCTTCTGACACAAGGAAATGGGTCTCGTGGCCCTTCTCTTGCAGAGCCGTGGCTAAAGTCTTGAAGATGTACAGGTGGGATTCAAACATGATGGGTGGGACCACAATCACTTTACCAGCCCATGATGTAGAGGAGCTCCATGTGAGGAGGCCCAGGAAGAGCCGCAGAGGTGAAGGGAGCATGGCTGCAATGATAAACAAATGAGTCGTTAATATGGTCTTGTTACAGTGCACGCAGTCTGGCTCGTTTCCATTTACCGCCGTCGGTTTGGATTAACCCAGAAGCTTTAAAGAAGAATCAAAATTAAAGGTTGTAGGTGCGATATCTGTGAATTACATTGAGTAATTATCACTGAGGTATTAAGGTTAAGTGAAGTAGAATTTGTGGTAAATGATAGATAAGTATTGTCCAGTATTACTGACATATTGAACTACAGCCAAACGTTGCTACACAGGTATGTAGTCCGTCAAATAATGCTAGATCCACTAAGAAAATGTATTATGCTCCACTTCATTCTTCATTATATCGGCGAAACGACGATATTATGGAATCACGTCGATCTGCAGATCCTAGCTGCGAATGCGATAACTCAAAAATAAATTGCCAGATCAGTTTCAACATTTGCACACAGGTGCATACCATAAAGACGCCGATCTGTATCGATTTGAGTACTTCCTTGATAAATATTAATTAAGTAATTAATTAATAACGGGCCAAAACTGTGAATGCAATAACTCAAAAAGTCTTTGCTGGATCTTTTTTGCACACAGGTACATATCATGAAGATGCAGAACTGGATTGAGTTTGGTGACAGTTGTAGCAGACGTATGGGGCAGACGTATGGGGCAGACGTATGGGGCAGACGTATGGGGCAGACGTATAGGGCAGATGTATGGGGCAGACGTATGGGGCAGACGTATGGGGCCGTTTTGCCGATATACACCTTGCTGTTGGGGATGACAGCACAGGCCTTGTTTTACAATTTACAACAGTGACTAAGGCCTTCTTGAAACCCTTATAAAATTGCCCAAGTCCCATTTTATTGCTGTATTATGGTAAAATCACATGATCTGTTCAACTGAGGAAGTAGAAAAGTTTACCAGAGGTGGCCAGTTTCATGAAGAGTTGATTTAGAAAAATGTCATAGGCCATTATTTTAAGGTGTTGTTATTGCAATATTGACAAATGCAATATCCATATGACAAAAATCTAAATATATTGTCCTTTAATCTGATCATAGATTTACAATGTTAAAATAATTTTAAAGCAATTTTAACTAGCACATTAAGATGCTTAATTGAATTTACAGGCATCAAAAATCACAAAAATATTGATACACATCTCAATATTCAACATCGAATTCTGAATATTTTTGCGTAACGAGCTGCCCTAATACATGTTTTGAAATCTGAGCATGTGCCTTACCAGCCACCATCCTTACTTCCAATCCAATCCATCCAATCCCAGTATAGCAAAATTAACAAATACAGCCTCGGAGTAACCTATGCGCTGCATTTTTGAGGATGTGTTGGTCACGGCTGGTCGCTCACAGTAAACACCACATCACATGCACTACTGTTTACTCTCCATAATCAAATCAGCATTTTCTATGTTTTTCAAATTAGCCCGGCCACTTCCCAGTCCTTCCATGCACTGCCTTCACTCCGGTAGATATCAGCGGCTTGTATGAGTGGTGTTGCACATTTTCATACATGAATGTAATATATGCTGCAGCTCTGCCCCCTGTGTATAGTTTACCCATACATTTATCCAGGCATGGAAGTTGCACAAGAAGTGTCACTCCTTATGGCTGTTTTATACAAAAAGTTAGACAGGTTTCCATTAATTGTGATTTGATTGGTAAGTGCATTTGGATACTCACACCCAATCAGGAGGCAGTAAATGATATCACTGTGTTTGAAATGCCTGGTTATGCTTGTTTGGAAGGATTGTTTTAGTGAAAGTGAAGTTAGGTTTATTGGGAGTCGTTTTAGTAGTAGTAGTAGTTTTAGTTAGTTTAGTTAATTAGTGAGTATTAGGGTGAAAACATTGTGGGCCTGGACCCAATATGGGACATTCCGCCTTTTTAAGTGGGACAAAGCTGAACAATGTGGGACAAAGTGGAACAATCAAGTGTGTTAATCAAATATAGTCCTTCAGCATGTCTAATCAGAAGTAGCTTGTTCATTACTCTGGGTCTATTTCTCATCTTATATTACCTATACAGAGTCATAAACATGGGAAAAACAGGTGAATTAATCAATGACTGTAGATAGATCAAACTTTTGCACACACGTCAAAATGTGGGGTTCCAAATACTAGGAGTAATTGGAAGCATAGAGCCTTGCAGTGACATACTTATTCGTTCACCTTCTTTCGCTTTTTCCAGTCAGGTGTGGAGCATATCCAGAGCCACTATGGGCCTTAGGCAGAGTGCCCCATGGCCAGTTAGTCGCAGGGGTTACTCGTACTGTTTTTGTAAAGTATCCCAATCCTTCTATGCTCTCCCTCACCGCCAATAGGAATCAGCATTCCCCTACATGGCTTTAATGTATGCCTGCTGTGTTCATTAGGTGTGTTAATGACTGTCCGGCTTGTAGTGCCACTGTAATGTTGAGTGACAGCCTCATATATTCGCCTGTCTCCTCCGCCTCAGGCCCCTACTACACTTCCTCCAGGCTTTCAGGTCCTGTCTGATTTTGCCTCCTTCTTTTTTTTCAATCTCAATCTAAATTCCCTGTTGGATTCAGTGGTGCGTCAGAATAAATTGTTCAAGTCGTTCAATGAGGAAGTGCAGTGAACCGACGCGGGTGTGCAAACACATTTTGAGCGGCGGCGGTTGACGTCTTATCGGTGCACGGGAAGGTGTGTGTGTGTGTGTGTGCGTGCAGTTGTGTGTGTGCAGGTGTGTGTGTGTGTGTGTGTGTGTGTGCAGGTGTGTGTGTATGTATGTTTGTGTGAGGGGGGAGGGAGAAGATAGTACAGGGGGGTTTCTTAAGACACAGTTGACTGACAGTGATATCAGGCTTACATAGATAGATGCAAAAATACCTTTACAGAATCCACTAGATGAGGTTAAAATGTGCACTGTTTGTAGGGTTCTGTTATCAAAGTAAGCTTCTTTTTGGACACCAAAAGGTACAAAAGAATGTTTTTTCCCTTTATGCTTTCACCACATTAAATCTGCTTCCCATGACACAACTGGCCCCGATGTACTCCATATAATACCTTCGTCATTGCTCCTGTCTCTGTCTGTGTAATGTATAAGTTACTCAACTCTACCTTTATAAATGAAAATACAAACATGGTTTTCTCTGTTCTATCTATACCAGGGGTGCCCAAAGTGGGGCCTGGGGGCCAAAGTTGGCCCGCAAAGTCCTTTGATTTGGCCCACCAGGACAACCCAGAATTTATGGATACTAAGCCCAAATATTGAATGACACAGGCTCCAGATTCCCTGTTCAGCTCAAAGTGGTTGGCTACATTAAATTATCAGATTTGACTAGGTAGCACAGTTTTGTATCTGATGCAGCGCAGTGGTGCAGTGGCCCTGTCGCCTTACAGCAAGTAGGTCTCCTGTGTCTGGGTGGGTTCTCTAAAACATGCACAACAGGCTAACCCTCCAGCTAGGTACATCCTCACCAAGATCCTGGCTCAAGATTTGGAGAAGGGTCCCAACAGGTTGCCCCAGTGGTATTGACGCATGGGTCTGATGCACAAATGGAGAAATTACTGGGACAATAAAGTTTGCCCTACCCTAACCACAGGTAAAGTGACATAGAGACAGTAACACTGTTGGTTTCCCGACATTAAATAACCTTATCTTGTGACATATTGCACCTGATCAGCAGATAATCACAGGTGCATCTAGGACTGTAACTAATAGTTGGTGATGTTTTAACTGAATACTTTATGTAATATGCTGTATCTAAATTCACCCTCAGATGTTCCAAGTGTAATAATATAGGTGATTCCAGGCCACTGCTGTCTCTCCGTGTGTGTGTGCTCTGAACAGCCTCTGTGTGTGTGAGGGAGAGGAAGACTTATCTGTATTGATCTCCAGTGACAGACCATGACGTCTATGAAGAGCAATGGGGCCAGAGAAATGAGGCTCATAAAACAGCTCCGGTGAGAAGTGTAAAAACGCCGGCCCGATAGGAGAGGCGGAGCGTCCTGGGCCAGAAATGTCTGAGGGAATTAAGTTGTTGAAAGAACTAAGCTTTATGTGAATGTTGTGGTGTTTTAGATAGATGCAAATAATTGACTATTGCTCCTTACAGACGGCTTCCATCGTTTTACACGTATTATGGCTGCTGGCTAACTTTTATGTTGGTTGTTTCGATTTCGTGTCATAGATGAGAGAAAAGAGGAAACTTGGATGATACTAATCTGACAAACTCTTTTCCTTTTCGATGTTAGTCTGGACTCCTGATGAATGCATTCAATTTCGAGGGCGGAGTTTACCAATGTATAGTAAACCGATAAGAAAAGCTAGACCCACATATGGATGGCCACACACAGCCTGTTGTTAACATGGAAGTCACATTAAAAAAGCTTGTAAATGACAAAAGAAATGATTGGCTGAGCCAGGAACCAGGCCCCACTGTTGAAAAAAGTTGGAGGGGTTGGTATACCAGGATAAAATTATACAGGGGTTCTCAAACTGTGGTACGGGTACCAGTGGTGTTACGGCTCTTTCTGGTGGGACTCAGGGGTCTTTTGAAGTTTTAGTCTCTGGTAATGGGTTTGACTAGAATTTGACCTGATTTTCCCCCTATAAACTACCTATAAAAATGTACTTATTAGCATTTAGCACTAGAAACTGTTGTAAAATACCCTGAAGACTAGAATGCACCATTACAGAGTAGTTTGCGCTTCTCTTGCATGTAAAATTGGACATGCGAGTTAAACCTTGCTGTGAGGACGTAAATCTAACTATAAGGGAAAAAAAGCTTGTTAGCATTTAGCATGTAACATTTAGCTTTCTTTGGAAAACTTGAACAATGGTGTGAGGGCTTAAGTTTGTCTCTAAGAAAAATAGAGCTCATTAGCATTTAACATTGCTTGTTTATTCCCAGATCACTCAAATGCACCTGAGCTTGAAACATGTAAACACAGACAAAATGACAAAACCTTGCATTGTCCGAGTCCGCTATGCTGTATAAGTATGTAAACGTACTTCATATGTGCTGCTCATAAGGAGTGCTCCAACCAGGGGGGGGGTGGTTGGGAGGTCTTCTGTGTGGTTTGTTGATAACTGGGATTTGGAACTCAAAGACAGGAGCAGCAGATGGTGTGTTGGCTCCAGCTCCATGTGGCTGTGTCTGAGAGTGTGTGTTTTCATGTGTCCTTACCCAAACTCACTGACCAATAGCACACAGCAGTCCCTAATGGTTTATACTGCATGAACTGGGCTGATCCCAGATCCGTCCCGGCCTGAGCTTTGCCCTTCTGTTACTATAGTGACAGATGTGCGGACCCTGGCTACAGATCTGTGCCTCAGACCTCAGATTGGACAGCCCTGAAATTCTAGCTGATGCTTTATATACTGTATATACCTACTTTCAATGATGAGTGGTCTCTCTATGTCCCTTGGGTTATCAGAAACATGTATGTGCAGGTGAAATGGTAAATCTAAATTGTCAATAAGGAATGAGTATGAGTTGTATGTCAAGGTATGTCTATTAGTGTAAGCCCTGCGACTAACTGACTGGCTAGATAAGCACTAGCCCACCACCACCCCAATGAATTAGCAGAGGAAAGGTAATGAGTTGGTTTTGATAGTAAAGCTCGTGGTGAAGCTACAACTGAAATTCTGAAAGTTCTTCCGTTCTGAGAAAATCAATGATCTTGCCAAAAGAGAACAGTATTCATGCTTGAGGCTGGCTATTTCATGATGAGGCAGTTCCACAGGGACCTGTTTACAACTTGGGTGGTACTCACAAAAAGTCTCTGCATTTGCAATCAAAATTCAGTAAAAAAACATTGCATTTCTATCTCGTATTACTGTGAAGCCTAGTCAGCTACTTTGGGTCAGAGGTGGGTATTCCTTGGGCAATGGCCAGTTAGGTGTACAGTTAAGACATTAAATAACTTAGATTTACTTTCATTGACTGAACATTTAGATTCAAATTCTCAAATGATTTTGAATGATGGGAGGAAGATGAAGAAAACCTCTATGGAAACATGACTGAACCACAATCTCTTAGCTCTGAGCCTGCAGGCAAGTCACGAGAACACTTCAATTTGCACAGAGGTCATGTTAAAAAAGAGGTTCATCCAGCATCTTGTTTAAACTTTCTTTCCCTATGTTGCCTATTCTTTTCTAAAAGTTTCGATTGAGCGCCCCCTACAGACTCGCATTCACCACCAAAAAGAATAGAGGTATAGATTTTATCAGCTTGCATGCGGTCTATGGGAAAGCGAAGGGAAGACTTCTTTGTGGGCCTGATGCCTGCCACATGAAGTGAGCTGTCGATTTAATTAGTCTGAATGGTTGATGTTCTATGTGGCTTCAAACACCACAGTCCCCTCTGCAGAAAGAACAATTCTCTTATCTTGTTAATTCTTTCCACAGACCGCAAAATTATTCAAACTATGTGCCGGGGCCAGGTCTATTGTTGGCTTAATTATTGTCTAACTGTTTGTACTATTGCTGCATTCGAGTGGCGTCGGGCACATTGTAAAAAGTACGTGAACACCTGCTCAAACTGAAATGACTGAGACTAGGATTGACATTAGCAAGACATCCTGCCAAATGTGGGTAGATGTAATTTTGGCTAGGAACATTATCCACAAACGAACTGGTTTAGGTATGATTTTGTGCTTCTATTTAAAATAAAATAAAAAATCCAGCATATTTTTAGCTGTGGTTTAGTTCTGGTTAATACCATGACTTACAGTAGTTTTGGGGGAGCTGTACATAGAAAAAGCTTTTTAACAACAAAAGTATAGATTCAAATGAAAGCCAGGAAAGTTTGGAGAATGTCACAGTGACTGTAAAAAGTAAAAAGAATGGTTTTAGTGCCTCTGCCAAAGCTGGTAATGTATGGTTTTACTGGTTCTTACTGGTCTGATCAGTTAACAACCTAAAAAGATATGTTTTGTTTATTTGATAACATTTTCAAGAGAGTAGTAATGGGTATATTTGTTTTAAGATTGCAAGATATGGCCAATTATACTTACTCTAGCCACAGAGGGTCAGTATACCATTATGAGATTGACAGTGGTGGAAATGCAGTTTCCAGTTTTTTTCTGTTGGTGGAGGTTCTTGATCAATCTGGTGGAGTTCATTTTCAAAGGTTTAAAAAGGCATCTTGACAAGGTTTTTGTTTGGGCCATTATTCAGGTGCCTTTTTTAAACCTTTGAAACACCTCAAATAAGCACATTTTTTGATGTAACAAAACCTTTAAGCACACGTTTTCCACCTCGTGCGATTGTGAGATGAAAGGCATCAATTGCAGAGGTGGGTAGTGCTCAGTTACATTTACTGTTACATTTACTTGAGTAACTTTTTGAATAAATTGTACTCCATAGAGTAGCTTTACTGCACAATACTTTTTACTTTTACTTGAGTAATAATATTTTTGAAGTAACTGTACTCTTACTTGAGTCAAATCTTGAGAGTACTTTATGCCCAAAAAAATTGAAATTTTGTTCCTTGTGTCTTCATTTTAGAAAATATAATTTATGTTTTTAGTTTATCTTTTGAAAATATCAAAATCTGTTTATTATCTTTCTTTTTTTTCTTTTTTTTGCCAGATAAAACAGATAATCTGACATTACGCTGAAACAATTACTTAGGACTTTTTTTACCCAGTACTTTTCGACTCTTACTCGAATTATTATGTCAATGAGTACTTTTTACTTTTACTTGAGTAACAATTCAAATTACAATAGATATCTGGGCTTTAGACCTATATGTTCACCATTGCTAGATAAGGCCAGTTCCTCTTTAAATCATTTTTATATCTACTGACACCCAGATAAGTGTTTTTCCATCTATTCAAAACATGGCTGTTTGTGGAAATCGTTACGTGTTAATTGCTATCACAGAAAGTTATTTGTGACCCCTAGTGCCTTCATATCATACTAAACAGAGAAGTACAGAAGATGAGGAAGGATGGCTGGCTGCCTGCCTGGTAAATGAGTCAATAGTGTGAGTGTAATAGCAGAAAACAGCCCCACTTTTCCAAAAGCTGGAGCGACTGGAGCCTTCTTACAGCACAATGGCTCAGCGGGGCATCTTCGGCACAAATATAAAAAGGCAAATGGGGAGGCATTCATCACTGTCTAAGACCTTTGTGACAATTCCTATTATTTTGCACTTTGATCATAATTGCACTAATTATACCCCCTCGGTTACCTCAGCTTTTCATAAACACGGAAGTGCAGGGGAACCAGATTGGAGCAGCAAGGGTGAGAAAAGTGATTAGAAATTTGCAGGTGACACAGAAACTTCTGAAAGAGAACTCCAAATTAATGGTGTGATTCTGAAGCAAAAATCAGGAAAAATCAGCAACGGGCCAAACTGAATTTTGAGATGATCTGTTTGGATCCAAGAAATATGTTTCTGTACAGGATTCCATACAATTGCGAGATGGTTAAAAAGTCCAACCACAAGGGGTCAGTATAGCAGATATATGTGTAATGTATTTGTTGAGCCCATTTACTTTATTTGATTGAACCAATGTCATATTTTGAGGACTTCCTCCATTGTCTACTGCTGATGTGGCTACAGCGGTCACTCTTAAACCAGAACATCCTTAGTAGAAGTCCTGGCCTGACATTATACAATATTTACTGTTGCTAGATAGGGCCATCTTCTCTCACTAATTTTTCTTCAAACTATAGATCAGACATTTTTGTTTATATTACTCAGCCTTTTTTATGCTTTTAGATTGTTTGACCTACCCTAGCATCCCCAATATGATGAAGTTTAAGCTCTGTTAAAAGGTTACACTCACTCCAATTACTGGCCTCTAAACTTTCGCTAAAACTCAAAATTGGACCACCAACGTTCAGTCCTGAAGTCATCCTGAATATACTCCACTTCAATCTGTTCACTCCCAAAAAGCCTTTAGGCACGTGTGAGAAAGGCTGCTTGCCATCGGGGCATAATTAATTAGATCTAAATGATGCTAACTTCACACTGACTGGCATAAACGTGTTTTAACAATGGCCAAGAACAACTTCCACTGGCATTGCAAAACAGTCATCCATTTTCTGCTTTTTACCATTAGCAGTAATGGGTAAGCTTACTCTTACATCTATGGGCCTCATGTTGAATACACGCCAGGTAGTCACTGCACCGAGATGCATTCATTCCTGGGGCAATTCAGAATAGCTACAGTACACATGCATGGCAATTGGACATTGTGCTAGCCTGGAAAGAACCCACAGTAACACAGAAAGGACATGCAGACTCCACTACGAGATATCATGTTACAGATTGTCTAGAGAACTGAACCCACAACCTAGATTAATCATTGAAGTTCTACAGTAATCTGAATTTTATTGGTAGATCACCCACTCGACTGGACTGCAGACATAGATTGCACTGATTTAGGGCTTTTGAATGTTGATTTAACAGAGACACTTCACCTCCTTTATCTGATGTACTAGTTCATAAGTGGGACAGATGCTGCATCTTTGGCATAGATAGACAAATACAATGTTGGCTTCTATTCCTTATGAGATCATAGTCATTATACGCATTTGGAGGGATTGGAAGAAACCAGCACATAAACATTGTTAGAGGCATGGCTGAGGATGGAAGTTCTAATTAAATGTTTATGTTTACCATATATCTGAATGTGCGGAAATGTATTGACATTCAATAACACTGACAGCAACATTGGCTTCAAAATGTGTTTCTTTTAAACTGGTTTCTTTTATGCTAACTCTTAATTAATAATAATGATAATGCATCAGTTTTATGTGCTTTTCTGGACACTGAAAGACGCATTACAATTGATTGCATGATTCATTCACTCCACACCCAAACACTACAACCTCTGTAGTCACAGCTGCCCTGGGACAGTCTGACAGAGATGTGGCAGCCATATTGCGCCTCTCGGACATTGACCTATATACCGTTCATACAACCACATTATACACTGGGCAATGCGGGTTAAGTTTCTTGCACAAGGACACGGTATAACTCAGGTTTTTAAATTGATCAAACGTGAAACGATATTGTAAAGTGTCCAAAATGTATTTAAAAGGCATAATATAGCTTCTTTAAAAAGAAAAAAAATACATAGTCCTTCTCAGCAAAGCATTTCACTCCATAAATATTTTTAGCATCCATTTTGGCTGTAAATCTCCAAGAATAAACTCCATTGTTTTGACTGGTGGTGTGCGAGCTCTCCATGTTTGTTCTGTCCTCTTGGCACAGTTGCGTTTTTGCCGCACACACCGGTCAGTCACTCCTGAGAACTGCTTTTCCCCCCTGAGGTGTTTTCCCCGTGTTCACTTTGAATTTGTATACGCGGCTGTCTTTCCTTTGTCTGCTCATTCAGCTGTGTTTGCCATCACTTCTTGTTCTAACCAACCATTTTTCCCCTCTTCCCTCTCTCCATTCTCCACACTCAGCCCAAATGTGAAACGCATCGCTTCAATTTCTCATCACAGTGGTGGGAATAGTCGCACCCGCAGATGCACTTTATTTTCGCTTTTCTTTTGTTGTGAATACAGAGGAAAATATTTTCAACAAAAGACAGATAAAAGCAGATAAACATGATGTGAACTGCCGGTGAGTGTCAAACCGTGTGGTTGCAGATTTAATAGATGTGAAATTACTCTGTGGATCTCTCTGTTGGGCTGAAAAAATAAGCCCGCACAATTTAAATAATAATCCAGCTATGAGCCATTCTAGATCTGGGGCTTATCTACCAGTAAGATTATTTATTATGTATGAAAACATTTTTATTAGCCCAGAATTGTTCTCTTTTGAATTTTAAATCTTGTTATGGCAAAATGTTTATATTTAAAAATGAAAATTGTCGTAAAAAATGTATCTTTTGGGAGCTGTTGCTTTCTCTCACTGAAAAAGCTTAGATTAGATGCATGTTTCATTAAAGTTGCACTACCTGATTTTTTTCCCATTGTATTTGAGCATTAGTTCAGAATAACAGAAGTCATCTGAAAAAACAAACCAAAACCTGAGACTCTATATACTATATACTATCTACTATAAGGGTTTTTGTTTTGGTTCAACCAATCACACGTGGGACAAGTGTGATCTGATTGGTCGAGACATCCTTTATTTATGTAGAACTAGAATCTATCAGGAATAATTTCAGTGAGCTAATGTTTTTAATATAATTATTTATTACCGCATTTACAGCATTTTTATTATTTTTTTTTGTTAAAAGCTTTTAAAGCCAACTCCAGACCCCTGCTTGTTATTCTCGTACTTCCAGGTTTGTGTACATACGAGGCAGTGTGTGCTTCATGTGTGAGACAGCGGGATGGGAGGGAATTGATTCATTCAAACTTGAAATATAAAAAAAAAATGTTGGCAGTTCAAAATCAGGTAGTTCAGCTTTAAGTAGTAGCAAGGATAGAATCGTCCTATAAATCACCAAAGTGCTTACCCCCCTCTGATTCCGGAAGTAAAAATGCAATTTGTTTTTGCCATAGACCTTTTGAAAAAAATCCATATTTTAAGAGTTTAAAAGATAGACGCTATTCAGCTTTGTGGTAACTCACGTTAATAGCGTAAAAGCTTTTCCTGTTTCCAACTTTCAGATACCTTTATAGATATATATAGTTGTGCTATGAACGTGAGTTGCTACATAGCTGATTAGCCCCCATTGAGCTTTTAAACTCTTAAAATATGTTTTTTCATAAAGTCTATGAAAAAAATGAATGTGATTTTTATTTTTATGGAATCAGAGGTGGGCGGGAACTTTTGCGCTCTATTGGTGGGTTGCAGGGGACATCACAACATTCTATAGCTGGGAGATGGGGGCAGAAAATGATTTTGTGTGTGGTTGGATAGATATAGAGGGGTAATGGACCTGGTCACTAAAAAAAATGATCAGATTCAACATTTTGGGATTTTTTTGGAGGGATATGTAAAAAAAAAAAAAACAACAAACAAACATATAGTTAAAATATAGAATTCTAGTCCCTGCCCCCCATCTGAGGGTATGGGATCATCACATTTACGTACAAACTAAGCTACAAAACAGTTAGGTTTAAGCTTCTTGTATTTGTGTGGTCCAGGTATTATACTGCATTTAGCCTGGTAATGATCATTCAAATACTCATGGTGTAAGAATCAACATACCACCAACAGAATACAACCAATAGTTCATGGAGCCTGCACAGAACACTGGTTCAATGGCTGGGTGATATTCTGCCATTTGCAAGACATTAACTTAATGTTAGAATAGCTCATCACTATGGGAATTAGCAGTTTATTCTCTATCAACACAGATGTTTTCAAATTTGCATCAATTTACTAAAGGGTTTAACTAATTAATATATTTCTAAGTCAAAGGTGTTATTAGTTATTAGTTTATTAATATTGAAATAATGCTGTTGGCTGGGTCATAAATAAACCTTTCTAAATGGACGTCCTTGTTAAAAACAGGCTACGTGTGGCTTTTAAGCGTCATGTCTAGCGTTTCTGATGGGTTTACTGCACATCAGTAAACGCCGCCCTTGAAATTGAATATAATGAAAGAGAGGCCAGACTAACATCGTTGTATCAAATAGCAAAAGAGTTGATTGACTAGTAGCCTCTGACAGTAAATGAATGAATGGCGCTTGATTTCTCATGGTCTAAAGCCAGTGGAAAGGCCAGCAGGAGTGCAGGTGTTTGTTTGTGTAATGATATTAGCAGCTGAATCCATGTGCTAATGATTTATCGATGTTGAAGTGTTCCACATGGCTCCATTATGGGGTGATGAGCCCGCCTTGGAAATGTTACCTGTGATAGCGGCCGTAGCTCCAGGCCAGGCTGTATTGACCACAATATTTCAGACAGAGGTGATTGATTCGTTTATAAGTCTATATGATGTCCTTCACACATAATATATCCAGGCTCTGATTAAATCATGATGAAGAAATCTGAAATCAATCAGAATTACAGAAGCCTGGAGGGGAC
The DNA here is from genome assembly GCA_036025475.1 of Philypnodon macrostomus. Classification (NCBI taxonomy): domain Eukaryota; kingdom Metazoa; phylum Chordata; class Actinopteri; order Gobiiformes; family Eleotridae; genus Philypnodon; species Philypnodon macrostomus. The sequence continues at coordinate 28,538 of JAVQKC010068055.1, forward strand.
ATTATTGGTTCAGAAACAGATATGTTAATGAAGATGATATACTTAATTATTTTATTAATTTATTGGTTGCGCTTTACCTTATAATTAGGTAATCATTTAGTAATTGTGGTTAATTATGAAGCAATTTGCATGCTCATGCAATATATTTAGCATGGTAAGATAATAATACAATAGTAATTATGGGTAACCTATTTAGGGTTAGGGTAAGATGTTAGGGTTGGTAATGAAATATCTCATCGTGCTGCAAAGTAAAGGGCCCATTTTATTAATCTATCGTTTCTGTTTAGTGTTGAAGCCTAACAACTAGGGGCCTTAGGTAGGGTACATGGACAGTTAGTTGCAGGGTAGACAAAGAGACGTACCTAGACAGACAACCAGTCACTTATTCATTTGCTTAGTGATGTACAAGGGGCCACATTGTCAAAAAATGTCACTGAGGTGACCAATTTTGAGTCACCAAAAGTCCCCTTCGATTGTATCTGTTTTCTGGCCACATATGTTCTGGTAGGTGTCCCTCCCTCTATATTATAACCAAAAGTAACCAAAAGTGAAAAGATATCTGCATGCATCGCATATGGTACAATTACAAGACTTGGCTTACCACATTACCAGGCAATTTGTAACCTTGACACTGATATGTTTTATAATGAGACCAGCAGTCATTAATGTGATGATACCTCGAGCAGTTAGAGGCAATAAATGAACACAATCAGCTGTCACTCAGAGCGGCCACTGGCTTTAATTATATGTACAAAAGACTCAATGCAACTGTTGAAGGTCACAGCATAGTGTCCCAAATGAGGCGTCTCAGTATGACGGCTCTGCAAACCACTTATTTTGGTGGACTCAATTTTATACGTGTTTACATCTGATTTTCAAAAATAATTATTATGCATCAGACTCTCAAAGTCAAACAAAAAATGACTCATGGCTTTAAAAAGAAAAAGTCAAAAGCAAATTTCATAAGAGGTTTGTGTAGCGCAGTAGTTAGGTTTAAGCTTAAGGTAACAATCTCTGACCAATCATAATCGTGCATAATACAAGAGTGGCTTTAATATGGATGGATTCACTCATTTGGCTATTGGTCTACTGGACTTGGGGAAAAAGTATTACGGTAGCTGGAGTCCTTTAAGAAAAAATTCCACTGGCAATGTCAAAGTCAACAAAAAGTAGTACACTGCCAAGAGGGAAAGTGAAAGTTTGTAGGTAGCAATAACATCTGTCATTGAATGTAAAGCTAAAGGTAAGGTTTAAAAATAAGTATTTTGCAGGTAAGGTAAGGTAAGGTTAACATACACTTTAGAGTCCCCTCACAGAACTGTCTCCTCTGCATTCGACCTATACTTCAAAGCCACTGGGGCGACTTGGGCAGCGCCTCGATCTTGAGCCAGGTTCTTCATCAGGACGTGCCTAGCCGGAGGATTTAGCCTATTGTAAATGTTTTAGGTAGATGGAAAACCGAGTAACTGGAGAAAACCCACCTAGACACGGGGAGAAACCAAGCTAAGCATTTGCTGTTTAATGCATTTTTGGGTATGGCTTCCTCCTTTAAGGACAATTCACAGCAGCTCATAGTTTCTGAAAACCAAGCTCACATGAGAGGGGCTTACAAATCAGCTTAAATGCATTCAAATTGTTGTCTAAAAGAAGTAATAACCCCCAAGAGAACAAAATACACTTAACATTATGATCTGATTCATTTGCATCTGGCCATCTGGGGGAAAGCTCTCAACACTTCACTGTTTTTGGGCCCTGGAGAATGCCTCTTTGGGCCGACTGTATCAATTAGACTAAAGTTAGTAATTGGTGTGAGGCTCTAAGTTCAGTGCCCGTCTCTCTTGGTCATTAACTCAGCTCACAACACATCAGGATCATTAGCTCTTAGTGTTATTAGAGCTTTCTTGTCTGGCCGCTGGAAACGGTCCAAACTGCCACGCTTCATGTTTATCTCCATCATCACTACGTTTAGCTTTTAGCCTTTAGCCTTTAGCATAAATCATTAGCGGAGATTCAAGTGTCATTTGTCAGAGATATGTTTATAATTCACTAAAGGCTGACAACATGGCTACATTATTGTTGTCAGAGTCCACACATCGGTATATTTGTTTCACATTTGTTTGTTAATGTAATCTAAAGACTATAGCTAAACTAGTAACTAAAACAGTAAACAAGCTACAGGTTAGTTCTGAAAGTTGAAAAAGGGCATCTGGACAAGGTTTTGATTGTTGAAAAGCTTTCATCTGCCAATCCAGCAGACTTCTTCAGTTCTGGTTCGAAAGGTGGGTGAGCCTGGATGAATGACAACCTTCACCGTCGTCAAGCTACAGGT
>JAVQKC010068093.1:0-23643 GCA_036025475.1 Philypnodon macrostomus
ACTGTGAGACCCCTATCTGGAAAAAACAAATTACAAAAAAAACACTTTGACTTTTGAGTTTGAAGATCCACGGTTATTCCTATCAATACAGAATATGCAAATTATCAGTTTGGACAATAATTATTCTAATTTTCTGTAAAGATGATTTTGTAGGCTATATTTTTATTTATGTATTTCTCCATAATTATATATTGTCTGTGTGTATAAATAGGGACAGGAGATCTGAGATAGACAAAGTACCTGGCGTCAATCTTAGCCCCCACACTCTCTCCCTGGTGTCACTACTGTATGTGTGTTGCTTGTGGGCGATCCCAGTTTAGACAAGTGCTCTTGTTCACTGTTAATTTGTGTCTTCTGCATGATTGTTTGCCTCAGGAGGAACAAGCACGGTGCTCGCAGCTCCAAGTAATTGAATGGCCTATTTACATTCCACTAATTGAATCCAAGGGTTTTGATGAGGTTTTTCTGTGCCTGCATAAAAGAGAGAAGTGAGATCGTAAAATGGCAATATGGCAATATAGTCGCAAAATGACACCTGATTGATTTCTGTAATTGGCAAATGTGTAACTATTATAGAGCTAAAATGCTTTGTTGCCTTGAATTTGAATGAGTGTAGTACAATGCTGGTACCCAATGAATGTGATCTGCATATGTAAAAGACCCAATCTTGCTGCTACTTTGCATTCTTCCTCTGGTCCTCCTTTGACTGCCTGAAAACTAGATAGAAAATATTTATTTATCACCTGTTCCTGTTGGTGGTGATGTGTGCATTCCCCAGTAACTATGGACCGTTGGTGGGGGCACCGAGAGGAGACCACAGGGAAGACCTAGAACACGCTAGAGGGACTGTCTCTCGGCTGGCCTGGGAACGCTTTGGAATCCCATCGGAAGTGCCTAGGGAGAGGGAAGTCCTCTCTGCTACCTCCACGACCCGGCCCCGGATAAGCAGAAGAAGATGGATGGATAGACTATTGACAGTGGCCAGTTAGTTGCAGGGCTTACACATAGACTAGACTAAAAGACAACCAGTCATTCTCACGTGTGGCAATTTGCATTCACCAGTTCGCCTAAGGCAGTGGTGGTGCAGGGGTTAGCGATGTCACCTCACAGCTAAGGTACATCCTGACCACGATCCTGGTTCAATATCTGGAGATGGGTGCTGCAAGCTGCCCACTGGTCCCAGCAGACTGCCCCGGCGGCTGAGGGATGGCTCAAATGCAGAGGACAATGAAGTCTATCATTTGTAAATTGTACTTATGGCATCACTGTCTTTGCAAATTCCTCTAAATCTTTATTTTTCCACACACAGGAAATGTCCAGGCCAGACCACTTGAGCCAAGAATGTTGACCGCATTTTCTGACTTCTCCCTCATCTGTATTCATAAGCATGCCTGTATATGACATTGTTTATATATTTTGGGCCAAAGAGCTCATCTTTGAAAGTCCCTCTTTGTAATTCCTTGGGGCCTTGTTTACCATAACCTCAGCCGCTTGTTTCCGTCTCTAAATGTTGTGACGGAGGCTCTAAACAGGATGCTAGATCGTCGACAGTATTGGTTTATGCATAAGATATACAGGATGGCCACACTGTTGCTAGGCTGATATCACATCATCTGCACTGTTTAACCCATAGTGAGAAGAATGAATGGCCATTAAGCACAAATATACAGTCTGCAAAGAGATACCTAAATACTGCATTATCTAACAGTTAAATAGTTTTGGTCAGAAGTAAACATTGTTTTTTTAATTTCAAAATCAAAAACAGATGCCTACTTCATTAAGGTCTTATGTCTTCCTTTGAGAGTTGGATGGTTGCCCACTATTTAGTGCTCTAGGTCCTAAGTGCTGGAGTTCAGGTTGCTTTATTGGGTCAGACATTGATTAGTAAAGGCAGAAGGACTCATGAGGTACTTGACTGGCCACTTTATTAGGTAGACTCCAATAAATGTCTTCAAGGTTTGACTTTTGTGCATTCAGAGATGGTTTTTGCTTGATCCAGTGGTCATTCTCCAACATCAGCATATCCCCCATGTGTCCATTCACTGGATTTTTTCCCTTTTTGGACCATTTTCTCATTAAACTCTTGTGATTGAGTGGGTTACTCGCAGTTAATAGCTGTGCCTTCTTAAGTGGCCAGTGAATATTTCTAAAAGTAGATTTCTTTTATTACGCTGTAGATTCATCCAGGCATCATAAAGAGGATGTGATTATAACAATTTCCTGGCGCCAGTCCATTGACAGAAGATGCTACTCTGCTGACCTCTGCACTTCAATAAACCACAAAAATTAGCTTGACATTTGAATAGACAGAAATCTGGATCTTCGGGGGTTGATTATCTTTGAATGATCAAAGAGCGTGGTCAAAACAACTTCTGGAACATCTGCAGACAGTTTGAGCTAGACATTTGAATACTTTTGCGGTCTATAAAACATCTGATTTAAGCAAACAGCTCTTGAGACAGCATTTTCTGTATACATGGTAACTCCTAATAGCCATGTATGTTCCATAAAGCTTTTGTTATTTAATGAGAAAATGTTGCCCTAGATTGTGACGTCGTCGAAACCCACATCGAATGATCTGACGTCTTAATAAGTGTCCGTTGTTTTTGTGGTGCTGTGGTTCTTATTAAAGGGGCCCTATTATGCCAACTGAACTTTTCTCGTCAAAAAGATCTACATTGTTTCATTTACATCTGTATGCTGAGGCACAGATTTTCTCAGGAGCTGAAACACCTTGTCCAGGAAGGGCTGGCAATCATGTTAGTAACTGCTGTGCTAATTAGGCCTTGTGACATACATTGTCCATGGGCTGATAGAATAAGCCAACAGGGGGAAAGAGGGCCTCAAATGGACATGCACATAATCTGAGATTTTTCAGCAGAGATAAAAACAAAAACTAAATTTAACTAATGTAAAAGGCAAGTCAAGGTGGCACAGTGGTTAGCACACTTTCCTCACAGCAAGAGGGTCCTGGGTTCGATTCCTCAGTCGGGGCACTTCTGTGTGGAGTTTGCATGTTCTCCTTGTGTCTGCGTAGGTTTCCTCTGGGCACTCCGCTTTCCCCTACCACTAAAAACATGTACAATATATTCCCCATTGGGGCTAGGACTCCCCTGAAAATGAGATCAGTGTGAAATTGTGGTCAAGGCCCAATATTGTGCTCCCTATATTTTGGGGTGCTTTTAGATTTAGTATTTGGTGGTAATCATCCAATCTCATGTCTTCTCTTCAACATTTCCTCATTCCTCTTGTATTCCCTTTTTTATACACTCCTTCCAGTTCTCCCATGACCTCTGGCATTCCATGGGACCTGACATCTTCCAAATTGGGACGATTTTCTCCTCTGCTTTCCCCCCTTTGTCCCGAATTAACATTGAATCTAGTTTCTGAGTGACTCATTCAAATAATTGTTGCTTTTAGATCAGCATCAGGTTACCCTTTCTGTGAATGGTTTTTTTTTCTACCCCGGCCTGGTGCAGTATCTGGGACACTCGTGAATTAAGGCCTTTGAGAGGAGGAGGAAGGGATTTGGAGAAGAAAGAGATTCACGAACCTGCATATAGGCCTGTAATTTTCTGCCCCTGTTCCATGATTACACGTGTGACCAGCGCAGACAAGTGACTCAAAAGGGAAATTATCTTCACTGTATATTCAGCCAACTATGGTGTGCATTTATCTAAACAAACATTGAGTCTCATTTTGGGCCAGTTCAGAGCAGATGAAAAAGATGTTCTATGGAATTTGGCTTGACTAATATTAACACATCTGCGAACAGTGGCAATTTGAGTTTTGGGTGGAAAATCATCAAGTCAGCTGTTTTTGCTTGATGTTACTGTTATGAAGAATATATGTGATTCCCAGAAAGACGAGTACAAGTACATGTACTCTTGATTCTACCAAAGGAAATGAGTACTGTAATTCTAGTTTTGCAATATTTGTTAGCACTAGTATCTGTAATTGGGATTTCATATTGTGTACATCCAGCAAGATTTACAATTCAAAACTATACAATGTGAAATATAGCAGTGGTAGTAGTTACAATGTCAGTGATTTGTGAAAAAACCTACCTGAGCTGACTAAAAATGACTAATTCTACCATAAACCATAGTCTATACGTAATGAAATTGTGCTTAATGGGAATAACATATAGTCTTAGAGGAATATCATAAGGGAAAATGGGCCAACAACCAAAAACAGAATATAGGGTAGTGAACCAGAAATGTCCAAACCCTTTTGGTCTAGTCCCTCCCCTGCTCTCATCCGGACTGACTGTAGAGACTATCCTGAACCAGCCCTCCTCTCCTCTCTCTCCTCCCTCTAACCCCTTTCCTTTGGACGTCCCATGTGAGCCCAAGCCCAATGACTGGACCTCTGTTTCTGTCTGTGCTCCACCAGTCATACATTGTTCTCCACAGTACTTGAATTGTTGCTGCCATTCTTTGTCAAGATTGGTTGGTTTCGATCGGCATAAAATACTAAGATTGGAGATTCAACGTCAGCTCAGGGTAAGTACCAATATCTTGCTTTAGGACCTGGAGGAAAAGGAGCCAGTCATTGATAAAAGTTGTTCTTTAATTATTGTATCATTTTGACAATCTTGGTGCCTTGAGGTGGGTTAAGAATCTTGTTTTTCAGAATTTCTTTGTCTAAACACTTTTGTTCTTATCATGTTTCCAACTTTCTGCTGACACATTTTTGACTTTGGCTTCTTGCCTAGTGGGTGTGCAAGCCTACATGTGTTTGCCAATGTTCCCGCTTTTCAAATGGTTTACAGTTATTTTCTATCAATATGGAAGTAATTGCTTAGCTTCTGCTTGTTCGTGAACTGTGCAAATTTAGCAGTGTATTGTTGGCATGTCAGTTGTGTTTCAATTCTTTTAAGTTGTGTATTGATCGTCTTTGTGATGCCAATCTCGAACAATAGAGCCTCACAGTTGGCAAAGTACCCCAGTAAATAAGCCAACTAAATATCAACACTGAATATATGGAATGAGATCTTGTCCATTGATTTGCTTTGTGGTCAGATGCACAATCACACATACACAGGACTAAACAATTGAGCCTTGTTGTCTAGAGGGACCCCATTGTTTCGCCGTGCATAACTGTTTGTGCGTATGTGCATCTAAAACCTTGTCAAAAGGTCTTTCACAATGAGCTCTGTCACCAAGGGGATGCGGATCTCCACTTGGTTTTCCTGTCCAAGTCACATCTGGATCTCCACAGCAGCTGACAAGGAACGAGGGCGCGGAAGAGAGAAGGGGTTAGGAGGTAGGGGGAAGACGGAGAACTAGGAATAGGAGTTATTTGTAGAGTTTGCACCAAGGGCAGGAAGAGCAATTCTTAACACTGTCATTGAGAAGGTCCTTGATGAATGGATGGATTGATGTCATACAACCTTGGACGCACCTCATATACTACATACAGCTGCCTGCTTGAAGTGTGAATGAAGTCATATGAGGCTTCTTTAATGACATTTCAAAGAGAATGGTCTGTAACCAAGTTGCTAACTACAAGCTACACTCACTGGCCACTTTATTAGGTAGGCCTGATGCTTAATAATGTGCCGTTGATGTGGTCAGATGGTTCTATAGAGAGTGAGAACTGCCGCTCACTGGATATTTTCTCTTTTTTATGACCAGTCTCTGCAAACCCTTAAGAGATTTGACCTGGTTGACTTGGTTTGATATTGCAAGTGTATTGACTGTGATGCCAGGTTATACTTTGTATTTTGGCCAGTGCTCTGGTGACTTATTGTAAACAGAAGTTGATTGGTTGCATTGTTAAACGGATCCTAAAGGCCTTTATTAAAAGTCAAAGCTAGTGCATTTGTATTGCCTGAATGCTGAATAACTACATTAGCTCTTGTAATAGGGTTGAACTGATGCAAATACATGCAACTGCCAGCAGGCATTATGAACTCATGCACCCCAGCAGCTGTATTTAGCTTCTTAGTCAGGCTTTAGCTTAAATCCAGTATTATAAAAGTAACTGTCAGAACTACTACAGTCTTCAGTCAGGTTTCTCTCGACTCATCTTTTAAATTTGACATGCCTCTCTCAAGCACAAACCATAATGAAAAGCTGAAGTATATTGTAGAACTACTCACACTGGATCAAATTTAACTTTCCTTTTGATTTTCTTTGCTGCCAGTTGAAATGCCAGCTGCTTGGAGCTTGCTTTGTGCCATAGTGGGTCACTCCATTTCGAAAACAGGGCAGACATCAGCGCCATGGCAACAGGTGGATGTTGACATCATTAGCATGAGTCTAACCAACACTGAAGCGTGCCCACTTCTTTTAAGGTGCAGAAGAAGAGTCTGCCTTACATCTGCTAAAGTTTCTTGTGATGGGAACAGTCATAAAACAGCCACATACAAGTTGTTTGGTTTTGGGCCACATGTGCAGCTGCTCCACATCAATGTGTGACACTGATTTTTTTTTTCAGTTTGTTATAAGCTACGACCGTTAGCCAAGCTGCGATGATGTTATGATGCAGGTGTGGCATTAGCCTATTGGACTTTATTAGTTCTGTTGCAGTTTGAGTGGATTAGCTGGGCCAGAATCACATCGAACTAATCAAGACCAAAGCCAAGACCAACTGAGGGACTGTCAGAAAACCAATTGGCCAAGGATAAGGCAAGAGATGTGGGCAATAGCTTGAAAGAGATACAACAAAAACATCTAAAATTCTGATACTGATTGGCCAATAGCATAATGTAATTTGCTTACAGTTGGGTAATGGACTGGGGATTATATAGTTCTTAATCTGACACTCAAAGAGCAATTAAGGCCATTATTCATTTACTCCACTGGTAATCTACTTACATGTACAGTATGTAGCCATACGTTTGCCCCCGGACAAACTGACTAAGACATATCTGCCATACCGTGTTAACAGGCTCTCCGACCACCGCCTAGGGCACCTCAAGATCTGTGTGTTTTTAGTTTCCTGCCCAACGCCATTATGAAAAGGGTTGGCGTCAGAATTGAACCGGCAATCTTCCAAAATCATCCTGACCAATACCACAAAGGGTAACATTTACTGGTGTATGCACGAAATGAAATCGTATTTACAGTCAGTTGTGAGACCACTACTTTGTCTTGCCTTGTGCTGATTTCATCCTAGTTAGCATTAGCATCTCTGACCTCATCGGTTGAGCCAGTGGTCTTTGTTGGAACTACAATCACATCTGTACACTGCTAAATGAATACAACAGAGAAGGGTGATGTTTGGTCCAACGAATGACAAAGCTGTGGTCTGTTTGGGTCCAAGCAAAAACATTAACTCAGCAATGATGTCAACACTGGGTTTCCAACAATGACATGTAGTGTACTGTACAAACTGGACTGTGGACAATACAACAAAGAGTCCACACCAGCTGCATAAAAGGAAGTCATACATTTCAGTGGAGTTTTCATTTTGAATTCTAATATAATCCACTTAATACAAACCACGAGGACCCAATTATTTTCAGTGACATGTATTGACGTAGATTGCGTGAATTCCTGCTTCTTCTGTTTGTTCCTGATTGAATTTTGTTAAAAGATAGACCTGTCCTTTTTGATCTTTTGCGTTTCATGTTCCTGCTCTTATCTTGGCAAACAGACACATCTCCTTTGACTCCGACATCAGTCAAAGTCAGTTGAGTGAGGCTCAGGTTACCCAAATCAGAAAAAGAGTGCATTTTGAGTATTTACAAGAACTTTGCAATCTGACTATTTTATATTCTGCAATGCAATGGTTTATGCTCTGAATGACTGTAGTCAACATTTGGATGCACTTTCTGCCCCCATCATTCAGGCTACATTTGGTTTTGATCAGAGAGGCTGTTGTTTCTGTTTTGAGCAAAATCCTAGACAACTTTTGTCATGGCAAAAACAGAACAGCTTCGGTAAAGTTGTGGAGCTCTTGTCAATGGACTACATACAGTTTTACAGTGTTGTTCAAATGTACAATCACTGGCCACTTTATTAGGTAGACCTGGCTCAAATTGACTGTCAACCTTTGCATTAGGCCAATGGATTTTGTCATTCACAAGTGTTTAAATAGAGGCATCAGAGAGTTTTTGAACTGGGATACAAAAACACACAGTATTCAGTGAGCGACTGTTCTCTTTGGGAAAATGCCTTGTTGCAGAGAAGACCAGCTCTGAACACGCAAAATGACAAAATATCTACGGAATGCCTTTAGTTACAAGGTCTACCTAATAAAGTGACCAGTGAGTGCAGTGGGGGTGAATGTAATTAATACATGAGGAATCCAGAATGTATTTTTTTACCAAAATACAAAATAATTTTTCCAAACATGACAACCATCTTGTTCATCTCTCTGCTAATATATTTTGCTGCTTGTCATATTCCAGGTACAATTCCCTTCCAATTGTAGAATGATAGGATTATGTCTATTATTGGTGTGAAATAAGTGTTCGTTGATTGTAGGCCGACTCTTTTTGTGTTTACGTGTGTGGATACAAAGAGCTGTGATTACTGCTGGAACCATTGGCCCATTCAGCCTCAGAAAAGGCACACACTGGCATAACGGGGGGCCGGAAATGCACTTCTGTATGTCTATGTAACCAGCATGGCAACAAACAGATTGAAGGCAATTCCGATTTCAATGGCGTCATTTCAAATAATTACTCGTCCTTTGTCAATTTTTACCAAACAAGATGAGTGCCGTCGACTGCACATGTTTTCACTCAAGTAGCGACATAAAAATTACAAAGTTTAGACCTGGTTTAGTCCTGTTTTTGGTTTATTCTTGGTTTTGTGTTTGTTTTGACCTGGTTCTGTCCTGTTTATCCGGGCTTGGTTTAGTCATTATCTAGTCCTCTGTTTAGACCTGGTTTAATCCTGTTGTAGATCAGATTACATTTTCTGTATCTAGCTTTTTCTAAATAATTGTAGCTTCAGTCTCGATAGTAGTCTATTCATAATTGGAGTGTGTAAGACCAAGGACACAAGGGTTTTCCTGTTAGCGTTGTCCCTGACGACGGTTTGGCGTGATGGCACGGTGATGTCAGTGATGTACGATTGTTGAAGTGAAGGGGGTGACCTCAGCTCCGAGCAGGTCTCACAGGAGCTCTATCAGCAGCAGACAGACACTTTCTCACACACTATCTGCTCACACACCTCCCTTCACTGCCTGGCACAAACTGGTCTTAATTTGCCACTAAATGAGCTGTATTTAATCTAAAGTAAGACATCCGAATATGTATTTCCATGTTGCGGGAATTTTGGCAACACGGCAAGTTAAGAAGACTGCCAAAATATTATCCATGGAAGAATGGGCATTAGCCACCAGAAATTATGCATATACAAGATGAGTTTGGCAAAAAGGCAACATACTGACCAAGTGCCACAGGTTTTGTTGATACTCTTCTCGTATTACGCATTTCAGTGTAGTTTCATTGTGTAGTTTCATTGTGTTTCTTTAATGGGTCAGAAGGGGCAAGGATAACCTAAAAAAATACAGTTAATTAGAGATTATTTATTCTGTACTCTGTAAAATATTTGTTTGTTTTATTTAGTTTATTTGTCAGGGACCATGTACATCAGCATTAATCACAACAGAAAATATGCCTAGTTGCAGATTATAGCTCATTTCCATCTGCAGTCCCTTGACAAACAAAGACACACAAACATACATTCACTACAAAACAAAGCAAAAAATACACATATAACAGTATAAACATTACAAAATAGTAAAATGACAGTAAAAATAGAAAGTGCGTCTATACACTAGTAAACCCCTGACCTGCCCCACCTCCCTCACCTGTAAAGTGCACTGTGACTTATTATTTAACTTAACATTTTTAAACTCATGCCTTCCTGTTTTCCAAATGAATATGTTTTCACCTGCCTTGGGATGTGTAAACAATTGCAAGAGTAAAATATTAGTATTATATGTGAAATATACTGATAGACATAGCATTTACCCTTGAACTAAGTCAGATATGAGTTCATTATCTTTACTAATGTGGGATATGGTCAGTATTACTCATTTTTTCTTTGTCCTTATTGTGAGTTCAACAATATATATATTTTACATAGTGTTTAAAAACATCTCCATCAGTTGAAGTGCAGTTACAGTAAGTTCTTAAAATGGTGCGTCTGGGTGGACCGCCTTTTCCATAAGGGTGTATTTCCTGTGGTTCGTGCTCCTCAGATCCTGGTTGAGGTTTTGGCTTCTATACATCCCATCTCTATTTTCTCCATTAAAACTCGTATTGGCATGAGTGGATTCTACGCCATTCATGCTCATATACTGACAAATTGGTTCCAGCATGTATCCAATGGGGTGCCCTCATTGATTTACCCCCAAAAAGCTTCTGTTTTAAGTTAACCAGCCTTTTCCTAAACCAACTAACAGTCTGGGCTGCAATGCTTGTGTCTTCCCGGGACAGCTGCACCATAGCCACAAATGGAGAAATAATGACAGAGGTGCAACCGCATTCATGGAACAGTGACCAGGAATGTGTGCGCCCCGTGTGTATGTCACCGAATGACGTTTGTGTGTTGTGTATGTTGTGTATGTTGTGAACCGTTACGAGGTGTTAAGGGATCGAGCTCCAGTAATGAATCAGTGGTTGAATTATTTTGCTGCTAAAGGTCGTAGTTTAATGCCTGCTGTAAAAGTGAAGGTTGGTAAACACATAAAAGGGCTGAAGGGAAAACTGGGTTTGAGTGTGTTGGAAGATGACGAATGGTAGGGAAGAAAGATTCACGTTCAAGTTGTTTTTCTGTAAATGTTTGAATACTAAGCACATATACCTTTTGCTCCACTACGACGTCTATGAATGAAGTCTTCATGTCCTCCCTGTCTTACTGTGGGGTCCCATTAGATACTACAGCTTCATCTAACTATTCCAATGCATGTGATTAGTGAATCTAAGTGGGCCCTTATGAATGAATATTAGTTTGAGTGGTCGTATGTCTCTCTGCCTGCCCTGCAACTAACTGGTCATTATCCTTTGTGGTCCCCACCTAAGGCTTATAGTTGCTGGGGCAGTTTCCAGTGAGGATGAATAAATTAAATGAATTCTGTCCGAATTGTCTTTGTAGTTCTACAAACGGGTTATATTGAGCTTGCCCTTTTTTCTTTATATTAAGTCAATATAATCCCCACGATTTAGTTTAGTCTGTACTATGGGCTATGGGCTGCAATGCAATACTCTCCCTCCTCCTCCTCCTCCTCTTCCTCCTCCTCCTCTTCATGTGTATTTCTTTAGCCTTGCCCCAGGGGGAGCTGTTGCTTCACCTCTGGGCTGTATCCTGTCCTGGCTTGGCCTGTCCTGCCCCCAGACCTCCCCCTGCCTCTCTACAGCTTTTCTCAATCATCTGTTTGTAAGGTCTCAAACTCGCCTTCACTTTGGGCTACATCAAAGTTGAGAAACCCTAAAGTGGCTGTAAACATATTTCCACCACATGCCCTTCTTTCTGAATGCTCATATAAACTTAGTGAATGGGAAGTCTGCTGAGGTTATGACTGAGTTCAACCCTAGAACCAGCTCTGTGTGTGGCTCTCCCAGAGCTTAACAGTGCATTGTTGGTTCCTCGATAGACTTTGAGAATTAAAAGGTGACTAAGTAAATGCCATGTGTTTGGGTGCTTGCCTGTTTAAGTCACTGTGTTTTCACAGGGCAACTTCAAATCAGTGCACACAACTGAGTCAAGTAGAGCTGCTGTTAGTATACAACAGGTGATACTGAAAACAATTCATTTAGCTCATTTAGTGAGCCGAATCTCTGCTGGGACCCACAAGTTTTTAGTTATTTTGTTGAGCTCCGGTTTTTACAGAGGCCTATATTTTCCAATGATATTTACAGCTTATACTTATCCTCATGAAAACCTCACATAATAATAATAATAATAATAATAATGATAAATAAACACGTAATCAAATGAACAATGAAATTAGATTTTGTCTCAATTATTAGATATTATCCCATGAACCACTTTTGAGCCTTAAACCCACCATTGAGATACCCGAATGTAGACAAATGTAACTTCAATTTATCACTCATTTTTTAAAGGCAGTAAAAGATAGTATAGCCTTGACACATTCCCAACCAAAATGCCTTGAGTATCCCTCCATATAGTATCAGGTGTTGGTGTTCTGGTCGTCATGGTTACATATTTCTTCATCCACACCTCCTCCTCCAGACTCTGGGACCTGAGCCAGATCAAGCCCAAATACCTTCCCTCAAACCCTCTTGCACACACACACACACACACGCACACACACACACATGCACACACACGCACACACACGCACACGCACACACACACGCACACTGATGAAATATGGGTTTTCTCTTTTACATGTGAATCTTTAAACCGTCTAATCCTTGGTGTGCTTTACAAGCCATATGTGCATATTGTTTCGGCTGTGAGATCATCATCAAGACCAGATTTCACACAGCTGTCTCCCAGTATATTTCAGAAATTGACAAAGATGGGAAAAAGGAAAACAAAAGAAAAGTGAGCCTTCTCTTTGTGATAAGCCTCAGTATTATAAGTAAATATGATGGACAGTGGAGAGTTAGTTGCAGGGCTGACACTTAGAGACATCTGCTGATAGACCTAATTTTTCATTTAGGTTCACTGGACAGATTTGAGTATTCTGATGTCATGCAGTGAGATGAAAGAAGATAATGGGAGAAAAGGTAAAACTACATGGGTGTTTCTGGGCTAAGTGCCAGATCTGTGCCACAGGATATCGGCAACTATCCTTTCAATCAGTATGGGCTCAGCACAAAGCCCTGCAGCAGAACACATCCCTGTGGGAGTGTGAGGCTACAGTGTAGAGCAGGTTGGAGGCAGGTTTGTATGACTTTGTGTGTGTTGGCATGTCCTCATTGCACTTCTGGCTCTGGTCTTCATCCTTAGACCTTCACTGCCCTGCTCTGTAACATTAGCTGTCTTTATTTCAGTGTGTTGGTCCTGCCTCAGACTCACTCTGATGTTTTCTGTCAAATCTCTTTATAAAAAGCCCAGCCCGAGCTGTGAGGTTTTTGTTTGATGTAAATTAAATCTTACAGATAGTGATCCGGATCTCTATACAACCAGAAAATAATGATTTGGCCCTTGATCTAATGGCCATTCATCACTGACTTATTTCTATAAAGGATACTTTTGGATTCATCTTGTCAACAGTGGACAACAAGGATCTGATTTCTTTAGCACCTTTTTCTGCACTTGATTTGGGGCCAGGACTCCCCTTTAAAAGAGATTTTTAATTAGTGGGGCTTTTCCTGGTTAAAAAAAGACAAATAAAATGTATTCTATGGCCTTCAGTGCCATGGACTGACAGAGATATGGCAGCCTACAACAGGCATGGGAAAAACACTTTAAAGTCTAAAGGCTATTAGAAGCATGTGAAAGTCAGCAGAGTCCAATGAAACACTGTGTAATGAAAAAATACTGCATACATTTTTTTCAATTCAAAGACAGATTTCCATTTATAAGTGTATTTGTGAACATGCATCTCTGGAGAATGCCTCCGGCCCAGCCATCTGGACTTCTCACACTTGGTCTTCTCAGCTATTCTTTAATCCAAGAGGTCTCTGTTATAAAGTGCTCCTGGTTCTGCTGCGCTGCTTTGGCCTCTACAACTCTTCCAAAATGGGACCTAGTATTGGACCAGTGGTCAGCCTTTAACCTGTGCAAACATTAAATACATGAAGCTAATAGCCTGCTGCTCTGTGATGGTAGACATGGTTGGTTGTGTGTGGTTTGCTACAGTGATTCATATAGGTACCTAGGTTAATTGGTGCTGACGGACTGTCTGGACCGTGGATTTAGGGCAGGCTCTAGGCTCTCCACTGTACTATAATGAACCCTCCTTAGACGGGAACACCATCATCTCTGCTCATGACATCCAGAGGTGCATTATTGTGGCAGCCTTGAAACCTTAAAGCCTGGCTTAGAGGTTACCAGTCAAGTTTATGTAAGATTTAGTTGTTTTCTTTTGGGAATGTCAACCTGTCTAAATCCAAAACTCAATGATGAGCACTTAGGTAGGTAGATAAACCATGTACCTAATAAAGTGGCCCCCATCGTGGTCATCTGATCCTGGAGTCCACATGTCATCGGATAGATCTGAACTCACTGGTTTGCTGAGCTATTGGTGTCTTTCAACTATTTTGGACCAGTTTTAATTGTACTTTAAGAAAACGCAGCCAAAAAATATCTACATTTACTTGATGACCACTAATGTGACAATAAACACACATCTCCTCAAACCTCCTTGCTCAAATCTTTTTATTTTAAACCAGAAATAGCAACTACATATCAACAAACTTCTACAAGATCAATGGACTTAAGCTGCATTTTGTTGAAGGCACCGTCCACATGTTTGACCACTACCTCCTTCTGTCTTCCATCCATCAAGTGTTGTTTTGGTTTATGTTTTTGTGGCGCTCTCCGTTGCCATTGAGTTCATATTTTGCTGGTGTAAGCACAATGGTCTGGACCAAAACAGGGGAAATTCCTGTGAAAGTGGATGGCTACAGTGGTTTGAGCTGAGTTTGCACTGTTTGTCTGTTGTGTGGTTGGGTTTTGTAGCAGAGGATTTAACTGAATATACATACAACTTCAATAAGGGCTTGTTTGAATATATGTCGAATTAGAATTTGAAAATATGAACATAGAATCATGAAGGATACAGCCATGAAATTGTGTAAAAATAATCACAAAATGGCCACCGTAAAAGCTGAAGCCAATGTGAAAGGAGCTGAATGTTCTGTCTTCAAGGTTAGGCCCCAGACCGAACTAACAAATGATGTCAACAGGGAGGACTCAACAGTGCCAAGTACAGAAAAATCATGGCCATAAAACTATTGAGAGGTCTTTTTCTAATATGTATATACTACGATACAGAAAGAAGCTGCAATATTTTTGAGTCTAAACCAGGTTGAGCCAGGTCAGCAAGTCTAAATACTGAATTAAAAAATAATAATAATAAAATAATAACTAAAACTGTCTCGACCTAACATTCCCTCATTCTGAATTGTTATATCGAGAAAGATTTGTCAGATCCTCAACCACCCTGTTGACAAACCACAGTTAAATCTTACTACGGCATGTCCAGTCAGTCCCAGACATCTGATCCAGACCAGAAAAACATACATTAAGAGCTCATGATATAGTTCATTGAAAGCACGTCAAGTCAACAGTCAAGTTTGTCTGGGGTTGAGGAACATCCCTATAGCAACATCAGCGTCAACATCCACCCACTGTAAGAGTACTGTTACGGCTGACTTTAAGCCCATAATATACTTGCTTAATATTTGGTGTCTTAGGTTGTGCTAACATATCTCAATCTCATGTCTGAAGCTACAATACCGTACGCAACATTTTCACTTGAGGACACAGTGCTATCTGATAATGTGTTTTTCCCCAATGTTTGCATTCTTTGCTGCATTTTATAGGAGCTGTAGAATATCTGAAAATTGTTTAGTTCTGAGATGGGCCTCGCTCCAAGGAATGTGGCTCTACGATATTGAACAGATGGCAATTGTTTTTCTATATGGTGTCTGGGAGATTTCAATCCATTGAAAAACAGCAGTTCATCAAAACGAAATGAGCTGTTGAAGTGTTCTCATTTTAGTATGATTGTTGTACACTTCCCAAAAGCCCCACAAACATGCCGCATTTTCTTCTCAGGGCATCATAGAGCAGATTTTTGGGCTGCATGCATACAAATATATTCATGCATAGGCAAGATTGGTGGTATCTTGTGAACAATGGCAGAATGATCTGGTTGCAGCAGGAGTCTTGAAGAGTAGACGACCCATACCACCTGAGCCTTTAGATTTGTGTTTATATTCCAAGAAGATAAATGATCATATTTTACTGTGCTGTTTGTCTGTTTTTTAACAAGACACCTCATAAACTCACTATGTAATTCCGATATCATAATGCATTGACCTTATTCACACATACTCTACAAACAGCTCCCTGGTGTAACAGATCATGTGACGTGTTGGAGATATATGATGGCTGTGTGGATGCTGACAGTAATTATAGAAGGCTGTACCACAGAGCAGCCCGGAGCATGTCAAAAAACAAGTACCATTGAATACATAGACAAATGTAAGCGTGCTGCAAGCTACTCATAAATCTGTGGCTCAGTTACAAATAAAACAGCAGCTCATGTGAATGTTTTTATTTGCTGAAATTGTCCATATTTTTCAAAACAACAGCTCTTGCCGTAAAGCCTGGGCCAAAATCTATGTTGAGTATTTTGTGTGGGTGCCCAGTGCTGTTGCCCTAAGCGCTCTTTCACAGGTGTATTTAGGTGGAGTTGAAGAGGCTTGTAAAATGCCTGCCAGGCCCACCGGCTACTGTCTTGTTAGTGCAACTGCTGGAGTGTGGTAAATGTGGAACTGATGCCTCCACTATACATGCAATGGGAATAATTATAGGCTTTCACATCTCACGTGGTTCATAACAACTCAGGTGGATGGATACAATACAAATTCACTTAAAAATGAGCAGCTTGAATATGAGGCAGAAATGGGCCTAAAGAGTCTGATTGCTGTGGTCAGCAGGGGGCATCACTGCTGTATGACATTTAATGGGGTGTAGTTCCTGGGGATATCAAGGCCTGATCATTTTACTCTTTACTTTTGCTAGTTTACACATCCTTACATTCCCCATACTTCCTCCATTGACCCCTGTTGTGTGTACCTGCACTGCCATCTTGACACCACCACAGCGGCCTCTCAAGCTTTATGACCTCTTTCCACTCACTGTGACGTTCCCATGATGCTCTGCTCTTTGCTCCAGTAACTTTTCCCATGTTTGGTTTGACACACTTGCATATCCCAAGTCCAGCAGCATGTTTTTATAGTAACACTACTGTGACCTACGTTCTCCTCATACCTTTGTGGAGCTCACTTTCATCCAAAACAACATCTGTCTTTTAGAGTTCTGATCGAAACACCCAGGAATCTCCCTCTCTCACATACAAAAGTGTAACATTATCAGCTACCACATGGCCTCAGAGGCGTGGAAGGCATAGAGAATTTGGTAATCCAGGGCTTAGTGCAAATATGCTTTGGTTTTACATTAGTGTTTGCCCCTAACATGACTTAAAAGTGTCTCACAATCACCATAACAAAACTTGGAGGAATGCTGGTGTGTGATTACATGCTATAATCAAGTGTGAACGGTAGAAATATAAAAACCAAAGTGTGATTAGTTGTAATGCAAATTGGCAATTTATTGTTTGGTTCATTATCCACGTATTTATGCACGTAAGTTCTGTAATGTGACTCAAATTGATTTTCACTATTTCCAAAACATTAAAATGGTGTTTGGTGGGAGATTATTTTCTCACATTACCAAACTAAAGTCTAAAGGACTGAAGGATGGTTTCTTGGACTGTTAACAAGATAACTCAAATATAATGAATAGGGCTTCATTCAGGAAGGTTAGTAATGGCCATGAAAGCCACAATTGGTTTTTGCTGCAAATCTAAAACACCATCTGGATATTGATATATTGAGAGAGATTCTCTACATCTCTGCATAAAGTTGTGTTAATGAGATATGGGTTTATAGCAGTTCCTAGTCCTTTGAACATGAACTATGCTTTAACTTTTCAGCATTTCCTTGCATTTGCAAATTCCTGCATCAAATTGAAACCATCTACAGGATATTGGATTGTTCTACATTACTGATTTAGCATTTTTTCCAGAAGGAATCCTTTTCAAACTGACTATACCTGCTTCTCATACACCATTGCCATCATTCTGTTCACGATAGGCCTTGACCTAATTGATCATCTTAATACCATTTCTTTTCAAAGTGACACTGCTGTTATTCTTGACCACTCTATGAAAAGCAATACCTTCAGAACATAAACATGGGAGAGCCAGACATCCATTGTATAGGAGGAAGATCAACATATTGGTTTCAATTCGATAGCTGGTTTCTTTGGGGGGATGCAAAGAGAGGAAATGCTAATTGGTTGCCATGCTAATTGGCTTGTGCGATAACTCCCACACAACATTGAAGCTGTGTGAAGAGTGCAGTCTGGCCTTGCCGCCCACTTGTTACATACACACTTTCATATAAACACATATGGATAGATCTAAATCCCTACAACAAACGCTCACATCCTGAAGGCTTCAAAGAAAATGTCAAGGGACAGCAGGCCTTTGACCGGTTCACTGGAACAAATTAATGATGGGGAACTGCAGACCCCAATTATTTATTTCAAAAAGATAAAGTGGATTTCAAATGTAAAGACCTGAACTGTTTATGTTATACGTAACTATAGCTGCCAGTTTCTCTCAACTCTTTAGGTGGTTAGTGATACAACAAGTACATGTGAATGAACGTGTGAGTCAGTGATAGTGTTAATAGTTCATCGGGGAAGAAATATTGGTAGGGTAACCAAATAAAGAACTATACTAAACATAAACTAGTATACCTCCACAAACCCCTCCCTCTTGTCTGTGTGGCAGCAGTTGTGTTGAGG
Source organism: Philypnodon macrostomus (assembly GCA_036025475.1). Taxonomy (NCBI): domain Eukaryota; kingdom Metazoa; phylum Chordata; class Actinopteri; order Gobiiformes; family Eleotridae; genus Philypnodon; species Philypnodon macrostomus. The sequence goes on from JAVQKC010068093.1 coordinate 18,492, forward strand.
CCTGTGATTGGCTGGTGAGCGGCAGGTGAACAGGTGACAGGCGAGAAGTAGTAAGAGCTCATTCATAATTGATCCACTCCAGGTCAGTCCTCTGTGCTCCACTATTGTCCCAGTACCACACAGCCTCTCACTGGACTGTACAACAACAGCAGGATTCTCTAGAACTTTATGGAATAAAGTTGCTACTTTATCGTCATGGATCTGGACAGCATCGAGGCCCTGAACGAGGTGCGAGTGTCCGTCTACAGAGCAGCTCTCAAACTACAGTCAGTCCAGAGACTGATGCGCCTACATCTAGTGTTGGTGCGTCATGTGACCACGGCCCTTCGTTCAGTGGGCGGAACCAAGGAGGTCAGCAGACCGGAAGTAAATCAGGTTTTAACCAGGATATTTGTCACTGTGTCACAGGAAATACCCAGTCATGTGCCTCTTGAACCTCCAGAAGAAATAAGCGGTGCTGTCTTTACTCTTTTTGACCAAGATGCTGAGGGCAGTGTTTCTGTTGATGCTTTGCAGACATTTCTTGTTGCCCTTTGTGCAGATTCGATCATAGAGAAGTACTTAGCACTGGTGTCGCTAGCTGCCTCCAGATCTGGTCCAAATCCTGGGTCGGTGAATCGTGCTTCTTTGCGAACTATGCTTCAAAAGCTCAGTCTGGTACCAAGCCTTGTACAGGAAGAGGGCGTGTTTGGTACCACAGAGCCTGCTATTAAGTCCTGTTTTAAAAGTGTTTTATCACCATCTGTCTCTCGCGATCACGTCATCTCATGGCTTCACAGCGAGCCCCGCTTGTTGCTATGGTTACCCACTATGTATCGGCTAAGCGTCAGTCAAAATATCTCTCATAATGTTCGCTGTCACTGCTGCAAGTCCCGCCCTTTTACTGGTCTAAGGTTTCGCTGTGAAAAGTGCGTGAACGTCCAGCTTTGTCAGACGTGTTTCTTCACAAACAAAAGCACCAGGAAGCACAAGAGCCACCACCCCATGATGGAGTTCTGCTCTCTGCCCACCTTCAAAGAGTCTGTGTCCTCATTGGTCCAAAATGCACGCCACGCCCTTCGATTGAAACAAACCAGGAGGCGACAAGTATCAGTGGAGCTTCCGCAAAACACTTCTCCTCAACTGTCAATTGAGGAACACATAGATACGATTTCCCATGATGCACCAGTGTCAACATCTCAGCAAACTGACTATTCCCCGACCCTGGAACGATCAGACTCCGCCCAGCAGACTGACCAGGATGCTCTCGACCAATTAGAGGCAGAGGCAATAAAGGATGAACTGCGGACTTTACAGCAGGACAAGTGCGTATTGGAGGAACAGCTTGAGGCATTGAAACTCACTGTCCAATCAGATCACAGTGTTTTGGAAGAGAAGTACTCCCAGGTAGAGGTAACCGTGGAAACACTCAGAAGGCATCACGCCACATTGGAGAGCTTTGTGACGCAGGCTTTGGAGAAAATTGAAAGCCATAGAAGGAAAGACACAACAGACCAAGAGGAAGATGAAGAGGAGGAGGATGAAGAAGACATTGTGGAAACTGAGGAAGAGGAGGAGCTAAAACTACTAGAACCTGATGAGGATGACGTGACTCCGCCTCCAACAGTCCTTTGTGGATCACCAGTGTCACATAACCTTTACGTTGAAGAGGAGAGGCCAGAACCTTGCTCCAGTCCACCCAAACCACGACAAGAGGAAACAGAGGATTGTGGGTCATGTAGTTCATCGTGCTCTGAGGAGCAGCTACTGGATGCTGTACAGAGACTGAAGCTTGCTTTGGAAAGGGACACATGGACCAGGACTCAAAGTAGTGAAAAGAAGTGGGAGGAGCTTTTAGAGGCAGCAGACGAAGTGGGCGAGGAGATCCATGAGCTGGTTGATGCACTTGTGTAAAAAGGTTCAAACTTAATGCAAAAGCAAATTACAGATTATTCATATGAGCTGTACCCTATAAAGTGGTCCAGAGTGTGGTCTTCTGTTGCAGCTTCAAGGTTTGGCAATTAGTGCATTGTGTGCATTATTGTCTTTTGCAGTGTCTTCAGCTTTATAGTTTACATTATTGCTATCTGCTTAGGAATATGAGGTGATTTTTTTGTTTGTTTTTTATTTCTTTACTGAACATTGTTTTTGTATTATGTAGTTGTTAATAAAAGACCCTAAAACATAATGCCATCTGAATGTTCGCCATATGTTTTTCTTGTCAATATAAGCCAAAAATTCAATAGTATTAGCCTGTTGATACTGAACAGCAAATTCTATACCGCCATGTGCAGCATTCCTCTTCTTTGTTGATGGTGCCCTTCATGTGTTTCCACGGTGTTGTTAATCAGGCCTGCCAGCATGGTCCGCGGCTCCCCCAGGGGTTATTTTTAAAAGTGCGGGTCAGTGGCCTCCAGAAAGGGTCACTCTCACTATCAGGGGAGGTCCAGGTCAGGTTTTAGCACTGAGTATCTCCCCTGCTCTCAGATTATCTGCATTCTTGTTCTATCTCGATGCCATTTCCAGTGAGTTTGTCATAATCAGGCCCAGTCATCTCCAGTCACAAATGACACACTGTGATACACTGTAATTTAAGGTATTTGCAAAAAAACTGTACTGGTGTGGAGTGTGTGATGGCACTGTTTCTGTGTTAAGCTTCTTTCTTCCTACACACATACATTTACATTACATACATTTTTCCTGTTAGATTTGTTTTAATACATTGTTCTTCTAAGAGTAGTTGTATTGTTCCTGACTTTGTTTGCTTGAGTAATATTCATTTGATGTAACAGTCTTACAAGTTCTACCCAGCTTTGTAGTACCATCAGTAGGTATAGCTTTATGGTGTGAAAAGATATATTTGACCTTTATATCTATTATTTTGTACTAGTATGGACTTTGTCTGATTCTAGGTACCTTGGTTCTTTGATAGCACATCTACGTTGGATTTGCTTAATGCCACAGTATCAATTCTTTGAAGCATTGTCTTTCTCACTTGATGTTCCCCATTACTGTGTTTGGAGATGAAGAAACCCATTACAATCCAATGAAAGCTTTAATAATAGATAAGATACAGTGGATGAAAGAGAAAAAGATAAAAGAAATGGAAGTGTCAAAATAATTATCATACCTGACATGAATCCTTATATAGTCTGGAGGCTTTTTAGACATCGCTCCAATGATATGTGATAGCACCCCCTGTACATGAAAGGCTTCTATATATTTTGAGAGCCATGAACTAGGCTTTCTGTCCTACTTTGAGGGGGATTTATAGAGATGGTGAATTGGTTGCAGGCATGGCTTTATCTTACCATGATTTGGACCAACTGTTCTTATCTAAATGACAGTCAACTCAAAGGTCTAACATGTAATAAATGGGTAATTAGCATGTGTTGGGATAGTGTTTCCTCTTGTCTGGCCTCACAACACCTTGATTAGAATTCCAGTTTTTGTGAGTCAACAGGCTGCCCCTTGGGTCCATTTACAGTGTGAGCCCTTGTGACTTGCACCAGGTGGGGTCAAATACTGTACTATTTGGGTAAAGTAACAATGACACAACATAGCTAAAATGTAAACAAAAGGATGAAAAGAGTTACAAAATATTGCTTTTAAGGAATTCGAATCATCATCATATCAAGGTATCAAACTCATCAACAGTGAAGACGCCAACGATCATCAGCTACCCTCCAAACACTGTTGCTAGAAGGTTTGACAGCAAAACAAGTGTACACATTATACATTATAATAATAAGAGTAATGATAATGATAAAACTGTTTTAAAATGCATTACATTGCCTGTGTGTGTGAATCTGTCCACCTTATAGCCCTAGACAGGTTGGGTTTGACCCTTTAGATCTTGGTAGTTTCTCTTAAGGAACAATATGGTTTCTTGTTAAATGTAATGGACAGTGCAATGACGTAATTACATATAAACACTCCTCGGTCACCCATGTGGTGTTTGACAGGTCAGACCTCTCAAGCGTCAGTCCACAAAGCAGCTCTTGTGCAGGACGTGTGCTCTGTGTGTTTAGTCTGTAAGCACAATACTGTTGGGGAGGTGCCACACATCCATGACCTGTAAAAGTCATTCATTTGAAACATATTAGATTTAACTATTTTGAATACACTTTTCTTATTCTTTACCAAAGGCACAAACATTTCCATAAAAGCAAATTAGCAACCACAGATGACATGGTAATTCAGGAGAATCTGTGTACATACATATACATATTAGACATGTCTAATAATGCAACATATGGTTAGTAAATCATGTGGGAGTGTTTTCGCCCTAAAGGCCTCTAAAAGGTAAAGTAAAGTGATAGTGTAACTGTATCTGAGGGGATTAACATCACCAGTTATTTTTTACATAGTTATAATGTTTCAGTGGTCGGAATGTGAAGTCAGATGTGTGGTCTGTTTGTCTTTTGGTTGAAAGTGAGAATCGTAACGGGTTAGCTTCCACAGAAATAGAGGAACGCTGATTTCAATGTTTGGCTTCACTTTCTCTTCTCCCTCAGTCTACGCTCCTTGTGACATCTGTGACAAGCCCGAGCAGCTGTTGGCGCTCTGGGAAAATAGAATTTAACATGCAACAACTACATATTTACAATACAGCTGCTTACTGGAGGAGCATAACAAAGGATAACTGTGCAATTTCACACTCTTCCATAACGCCCTTCACTTTGACTAAATCAGACAGGCAGTGAATTGTAGTTGAGGTTCAAAGTGATTTATTAATAAAGACACACATGGGTTGCCGTAGGGATTGTACATCAACATTACTTTTACTCAGTTACATTTACTCAGTTACATTTACTCAGTTACTTTTACTCAGTTACTTTTACTCAGTTACTTTTACTCAGTTACATTTACTCAGTCACATTTACTCAGTCACATTTACTTGAGTAACTTTTTTAATAAATTGTACTCCATAGAGTAGCTTTACTTCACAATACTCTTGACCTTTACTTGAGTAATAATATTTTGAAGTAACTGTACTCTTACTCGAGTAAAATATTGGAAATCTAGAATGAGTAAGAGTACTTTTATTTTTATATCTAAATTAAACAAACAATCTGACATTACACTCAAACAGTTACTCAGAACTTGAGTAGTTTTTTCACCAGTACTTTTCTACTCTTACTCCAGTAATTATGTGAATGAGTACTTTTTA
>JAVQKC010068099.1:0-13204 GCA_036025475.1 Philypnodon macrostomus
GTACACATTCATCACACTTTGACCTCACTTTCACGTTCACATTAACCACACATTCACCACACATTCACCACACATTCACCACACATTCACCACACATTCATGCACACATTCACCACACATTCACCACACATTCACGTACACATTCACGTACACATTCACGCACACATTCACCACACATTCACACACACATTCAGGTACACGTTCACGTACACATTCACGTACACATTCACCACACATTCACGTACACATTCACCACACATTCACGCACACATTCATGCACACATTCACGCACACATTCAGGTACACGTTCACGTACACATTCACGCACACATTCACCTAACCCTTTTTACCTGGATGCCCCTGTTCCCTCACATATTAGACTGGACCCCCCCACCTCTTGTGGCATGTATATACATTTTTTCGTATTTATTTTGAACAGGAATAGGTTTAAAGTTACATATACTTGCACAAACAATGTAATAATAAATATAGTACTAATTAAAATCAAGGGGAGTCACGTTACATAAACTGATGCAACAGGAAATTCCACTCTGGCATCACTTTCATATAAATGAGAACTTAATAAAATCGTTCCTGCTCGATGATCATCCCTAAACCCATTTTATGTTATGTTAACTTAAGCACTGCTCAATGGTAATTTGTTGTACTATGGCCGGTTACAGTATGGATTGCCCTTGTGATTGTGGCTTCCATTCACCATCCAAGTGAGACACAGGTGAATTCATCGGTCACAAGTGAACATATAGAAGTTATAGATATGGAGTGTCTGCATGGCTGGTTCCTGATTGGTCCGAACTCACAGAAGCATGGAAGCATATAGAGTTATTGTACGTGAGTTGCAGGGTCTATATAATGTGTAATACTCTGCTCAGAGTCCTTCTTTGTTCTTTGTGTGGAACATTCATTCAAGCCATTCTCTGTTTTTGAACCAAACCTATTGCACCTCTCAAAAATTTCATGTATTTGTTACATTTTTCGACAGATTTTATAATTGCACCAGGCTGTGCTTGACCAGTGATGTGTCATTTTGCCAGTATGCCTCAACTATAACTCAAGACTTAATCAATTGCTTCTCTGTTTTCCTAATGCTTTGTACAACGCTACCATGCTTCGCCTCAACTTTGTTCCTAAAGGCTGGCGATTAGTGGAATAGAGGCCTATTGTCTTGAAAAACAGTGGCAGTTAATCCAGCGTAAGTCCTTGTTTTTGCATGACTGAGATATTGACATGCTACGAGTTGGAGGTTGATGTGTAGGCTCCTTGATTCTTTGATTGACGTTTGGAGAGTGAAATTCTGTGCACTTCAGGGCCTTTCATATTGACTGTTCATCTGACAAAAAGCGGCCTGTGTAGTCGTCTCCACTACAAATGGTCTTACTGTCTCTGTGTATCTGCTGGAGAGTTTTTTGTAGTGGCTTCACAAGGCTTACAAGATATTCCAGCCTGTGTCCAGCTGTTTTCTCTGCCTTTGCCATAGCAATAGGCCAGTTTGTATCACAGTGGGTTTCTCTGTTGCAATGTGTGCAGTGTGGTTGCACTGATCTTTCAGGGATGGATGGTGTAATGTTTTTTTTTCTTATTTTATATGATTTTTACTAATCGATTTATAGGTTGTATAATACAACTTTATCTTTATACATTTAACTTACCACCTTTTGAATATTTGAGTATAGATTTTTTAAATATATTATATTGTATTTTGGATTATAAGTTTACTATAAGAATGAAAATAATGATAAATGACTGTTCTTTTTTATATATAGAAACTATTTAAAATTGAATACATTTGTTTTCATTGAGGACAGAAGAGGGCAAACACACACAACCCACATTCACACTGTTTTTGGTCTGATGTGCTGGTGTTTGTTCCCTTTCACACAAACATATCAGTCTTATTCTTGTAGCTTTTGCGGTGATGTAAAAACCGCTAATTCGACGTTGACTGATATCTGGTGGATGGTAGATTGGGATCAATGTTTTCTGGCAGAGATTTCCTGTCTGCTGGAAGAGATCCATACTGTTTCACAGCACATGATATTCCTGATGATGACAAGTGAGGGGGAACTGGTGAGTCAATTCTGTCAATGAAAAAGCACTTGGCAAATGCACATCCGCTAAGTGCATGTGTGCTTGTGACTAGTGTAGACACTTGAACACTGCCTGACCTTTACCCTGTCGTTACAATTATCTCAGTAACCTAACTTGCCTAAAACACAGGTGTCTATCTCCCCAGTGTTCACAAGATTACCCAGAAAAGTTGCCAGCCTGTTGAGAAAACTGCCAAGTGAGGTAAATAAATGGAAGGCTGTGATGATAGCCATGTTCCAGAGGGGGCCCGGGCAGAAATTCAGGTCAAAGAACTTTTGACCCACTGGCTGCTGTGTATTGCTCCCAGCTGAGGAGCTGACCGTGTAAGTGCGCTGGATCAGAACTGTGGAAGCTACAAGCCAAGCCTGCGCGGGCTCAGCTGTTCAACTGTCTATAAAGCCAAAGTCCCGTTCCCTCACCCCTGAAATGGATCGTAATGGTGGGAGGCTGGTCTTGATACATATGTCGAGTTCACAGCTGATGCCTTCAGTATGCTGTATAATACAAAGCCTGTGTGCATGTGCATGTCTATGTTGAGTCAGAGTTGAACTTTTGATTAGTTAAGTTAATTTTGCATGAATCAGGACTATTGAATCTTTGAAAAAGTGTATTTTTAAAATGTATTATAGCTCTGTTTGATTGGTAAACAAGAACAATGCTAGATTTTTGCCAGACTATGTTCTGATTGTTTTATTGGCTGATGTAATATTGGATTACTGCCTTGATGTCAATTATTCAACTGTTTGTGTGTCTGTTATTTCTAGCAAGGCTTTTGAAGTCCACCTACATGTATAAAACTTAGGTCTCCATGTGTCCCCAGGTTATAAATGGTTATCACTGTCACTTATCATTTGTCCACAGTAAATGCTAAAAAAGTTACCTGCTTTACAATGACTTCCAAATGACGTCTGAGCTGGGGACCCATATGCTCTCCCTATAGGGGCGTGTCTGCTGCTTTTTGTACCTGTGACTCTTTTTGGACCTGCTCCATCGCTGCCTCCCTGTGTGTCCCTTTTCCCCCAGGCCAGTCAAGAGTCATACAGGGATTCAGCCATGTGGTAAATCAGACAAGACCTCGGTGGAATTGCATTGATTGGGAGGAATGTATGTAGCCAACGATTTTCAGAGATTAATGATGAGGAGAGTTGTGCAGATCAAGGGGGAGGGCAAAGGAAAAACCCACGGAGAGTGCAAAAATAAATTGGAAGAAGTCCATGAATGTTTGGGACTGTGGTGGAGATTATTAATTATGGCAAAGTATTGATACATTCTCCTCCTCCTCTAGCATTTTCATATCTCTACCAGGGACCTCCATGAGCAAAGACAGCCAAATCTTTAAATGGGAGTCCATTGAATAAGTGAGCCATTCCCGGTGCACTTGTATTTTTGTCATATTATTCTATGTTGTAGCGTACTGCGTATCTACCGTCACACTTTTCGCTATCGTGGAGAATCATGTTAGTCTGACTCAAGTGCTATGGTCCATTTTCTTCACTTATACCACATGCGCACACATTTCTTTCAATCTGTTCTATCATATTTTTCCATCAGAGTTTCCCTCCGTTCCACTCTGCTGCTGTGTTTTTGGGGGTAATATGTTATTGCTTCACACTATTTAGAATTTCTCTTTTTTGCCACCGCATCAAGTGGTTACATTTATATACCACGGTTTCTTCTTTAAAATATGCATGGTGTTTTGGAAATGGAGCTCATGCTGCTATGTCTTTTTCTTCAGCATATATCTAACATACAGTAGAATGGGCACACAGCAGTCGGCTCCTTTCCTCGATTTCTCAGCTTGCAATTAACCCTTGCCTAGCCAACAGTCTGCCTTTGACAGTGCGAACGCCGAGTTGGTTGCCAGGGTTGGTTGTCTGGTTGTCATGGTTTCCCTGCTTCTCGCTGGTTCCCAGTCTGCCCTCGTAAAGAAAGTCTCTCCTCCTCCCACTGACTCTGACTAACCCTCCCTCCCTGTTGCTCTCATTCCTTTTCTCTCATGCTCTTCAGCCCTGAATGTGGTGCAATCTCAAGTCATACTCAGAACAGTCACAGCACTCCTTCACTTTCTGTGGACGTATCCTCCTTTAACTTGAAGGATGTGATTGGTAAAAAACTTGAAGGATGTGTTTCCTTTTTGCCTACTATAGAAAAATCCATACATAAATAAATGCACAGTGAATGTATACATATTTCCAACATGCTCAGACATCCGGTCAAGGATCAGACAGGCTCTGTGTGCTGTGTTGCGTTCCCATTTAAATCTGAGAGATTAGCACATGTGGGGAGCAGAGTTTTAGCTGCTGTCTGCTCAGCGAGCCTTGGCAGGCTGTCCTCAGATCAGTGTGGAGCTCTGGACTCATCCCCCATCATCTCTGTCCTGCTTTACTCCATCCATTAACAAATAATGGGAGGGCCCGTGACCTTGACTTTGGTGCAGCCAAATTTGTACACTTTTTACACATCGGCAAAATGTCTGCATAAGTTATAACATACAGAGATCATATTTAGTATTAATACATGTAACAGAGTTTTAAATTAATTGAATATTAATTAGATTAAATCCTTTACATCCTCCCTACATTATACTATCTACATAATATCAGCCTACAGGCAAACTGCAGCATAAATAAATACACGTACCTCCACCAAGCCTTAATTGTGTTGTTTTATATATACATGCATACATTTATATATACATGCAAATACAAATTGGTGTATATTGCTCAATGCTCACTGTAGGGAACTCCCTTCGGTCACTTCTAAGGGTACATAAATGTGAATTTATTTACTGTGCAGTATTTCCCTGATGGCAGGGCTTGCCTATTGTGATGTATTTCTATTTTTGCTGCAACTATGTTAAGGCACAGACCATCCATAGCTAAGACTCTGATTGGGAGGTCAACAATTTTATGTTGATGGCAAGCTCATTGCATTTGGTCTTAGATCCAAACATCACACAAGTGTGCTTACAGAGCAAGCAGTGCAGATTAGTTTACTATTCTGATGATGTTTACAGAAAACCACCTGCCATGTGGCCACACCTGGCAGGTGTTGCTGTTCTAGCCAAGTCTGTGCCTTGTCTGATGCATCCTTTTCACAGAATGATTCGGTGCTTTGAGTCTGCTGCCAGATCAAATCAGGTATTATGATTATGAACTAAAACAATGTCGGACCACAGGAAAATATCAGAAATGTATTTTTTTGTAGGCTATACTGTATAGTTTGGTAATTTGTGCACATGAAGATTGCAATGTTCATACTTAATGTTCCTTCTTGATTTGTTTAAATGTTTTAATTATTATTTAAAGAAATGCAAATTATATAATGTCTTTTCTCAGTGAGAGAAAGAGGCACTGCAGTGTATCATCTATGCCGGTCAGCCTCTATTATCATTCAAATCCACAGTGGCTTTTGCACATATGAAAGAATGTCGAGCCTATACACGTGGGAATGTTGTGTGCAGCCGGAGATGGGATGAATCTGGTGCAGGAATCCCATGCAGTTCCCTTCTGACTGCAGCAGAGCTTTGACGTCATAACTGGGAGGAAATGCAACCACAGCAGGAAAGACTACTCTTTGCCCGGGGCCCGGGGACACACTAATCCAAACGCACACTCTCTCTTCAAGCCTTTAGAACATCTTACCCCCCGGGGCTGTCCGCTACATAACCTCACAACAGTTTACCAATCTAAAAGAACATTGCAAAACATATCAGTGACTGATAACTACTTGCTAAACAGGTTCTGTAGATCCAGGCAGGTGCAGGTGAACATTAGCAACATAGCAACACTGGATACATTCTCATATGGCAAATTTTTGCCAGAGTGGGAACAGTTGTAGTTTTTGGCTGGTCAGCTTTGTTTTCTGTCTGCGGTGCTTTTGTGATGTATTATGGCTAGTGTAATGAGACGATGAATGTTCAAATCCATTTATAAGTGTCAGTGTATGTGCGTAGACTTGCCACAAGCTGGTTTGTAAAAGTCCTAACCACACATTCTGGTCTGCTGTTAAGGCCTTATGACTCATGCAAGTGTATAGTTATGGATATTATGACCGTTATTATTATGGTGTGGTTGTCATTGTTGTAAAGGTGGACTGCCTTTAGTGGTTTGCTGCTTTAACTGTGTGGCTCTGTAGTTTTCGTTCCTATGCTTATCTCACTAACCCATTTATGCATGGTGCCTTATGTTTCTATTGTTTTATCCTTGCCACTCTGGGATGCACAGTGGCAAAATTGTTAGCAGCAAGAAGATTAAAGTGGAGCTGCACAATATATTGTTATTCTGATCACATTTTCAACAAATGCAAAATTATCCAAATTGCAGAAAATATCAATATATTGTAAAAATGTCATAGTATTTTATCTGATTTAATCTGTTTAACTGGACATGTGTAGTGACTAATATATTTGTATATATTGTTTTAGTCCTCGTTCAGACTTTAACTAGTAAATAAAGGGTAGGCGTAATTGAACTTGCATCAAAATATATACATTGTTATATCATGTTTTTCCATATTGTGCAGCAGATGGTAGCTTCAATTCCAGCCTGTCCACCACTTTCTGTCTGATTTCATCATGCCACTGTCAATCATGCACACATATATGAATGGCAAATCGACAGTGAATTGCCAGTTGAGAGTAAATTGCCAGCGAATGATTGATGAATGTTTCTTATGTTATGCCTCGCAATTAACTGGCCATTGTCCGGGTGGTGTCCTGCCTCAGGCCCAAAATTGCTGCAATATCTTCACCCTCCATGACCCCCAACTGGAGTAAGTGCAGAAAATGAATGAAAGAAAATTGCCAGTCAGTCATAAATGGCTTTGTGTCCAATTGCATCCATAGGCAGTTTTGTTGGCACACCCCCTTTAATTCTCAGTGGATACAGACACATTCATTGTATAGAATAGAGAAGGAATCCGTATAGCGACGCTAGGCTACATTAATCCAGTGCAGCTTCCATCTTCTTCTTCCACTTAGCCGTTCCTTTTGCCAAAGAGAATCATCTGCCTCAAACAAACCCTGTTGTGTGCATGCTATGCTCTCACATCAAGTAACTTAAACATTACAAACAAATCTCCTCATAGCTTACCTCAGCATTTTACTGCCAGTATATTCACTCTCTCTCTTATGTCCAAACACTTTGTCTACAAACTGTCAAACATGAGCTGTCCATCTGAGGTGCTGATTCCCTATTGTCCTCATCTTTCATAAGGAGAACCTCAACAGATTACAATCCACTACATTTTAGTCCTTCAGTGTCTCTCTATCTTACTTTGAATAACATCACCAGATTTGACATTTGTTTGCCCCTGCATCCTTTTACAGTACTTTCTTTCTGACCTGTCCTGTGGCCCTTTTCCGTTTTCTCACTCAGTGCCTAATGGAGGTATTCCCCCGCAGTCCCCACTATTCTGCTCAGGTTGGGCTCATTTCACGCTGCATAATTAGATCTCACTGCCAGCAATGTTGTGGACTGGAGCACAATAGCAGAAGGAATTCAATTAAATCTTTACATACAGTGTACTCCCATGCAATATATACCATACAGCCAATATACAATGGAGCTGGGGCCATGGCTAACACAATATGTCTGCGCCTGTTCACAAGTGTATTCATTTTCACTTTTACCACCATGTGTTGGGGAAAAAAGTGATGTGTATTGCTGATTATCGCAGCCCTGGCTTGTCTGCAGTATATTTGGCCATAACAGTCCTTGTAGAGTCCATGTATTGTCACACACACCTCCCCCATCGGTTCACACACGTCTCGCATATTTTCTGCTGCAATGGAAAGGAGTCAAAACATCAAATACAAATTGCATGACATTAAACTGTAACCTTCTCAGAGTATTTGTATTCTGGGTAATTCATGAATAAGGACAACTATATTAAAATGCATAAATGCAAAGAACTGGATTTTTTTGGGCCATGCAACCTTATACGAGCAACGTATTCCATAGGGAGATATTACCACAAAGGTGCCCAAGGATTTTAGATAATGTATTGTTGTCAACAGTCATGTGACAAGCTTATACGACTAGACTTGCAAGGTCATCTTATGACATTTGTGCTATTTTTGTCTATTTGTTAGCATCTGACTTTTGTGAATTATCCTTGAAATGTATGCTAACTAATAACAAAGAAAGATTGTAATGATTGGGTTGGGGGTCAAGATATAAATTCCCGACCGGATTCCAGCCCATTTTCACTTCAGTATCTATATCAACTGTTATGTTATGTGCACAACTCAGACCAATATTGTACAGGAGTGGGACCTGTATTTATCTTCACCGGTGTCATTATATTTCAACCTCTTCCCCTCACTCCTTAATGAGAAATATTCAGACCTTTACTTACAATACAGGAGTCATGCACGAATGTGTGTTGCACTTCCCTGCTCTGCAAATCCTTCAGCATCAGCACTTTTTGATTTCTCTCTTCAAACCTGACACACTGGACTAGACAGGAGACAGATAGTAATACATTAGCCCACACCTGCACACAGACAGACGTGATATCCTTTGGCATAATGATTTGTTTATATCCACAATGTAATGTCCCTGCTGATGGGGAGAGCCCATCTTAGATCAGGCTCATTAGGGTGGACATACAGAAGATGTGCTTGTTGGCCGGGAGTGGACGCTAACCTTAAGCTCGCCCCTTCACGCTTTTACTTCACTGCTGTCCTAAGCCCGGTGCTAAATAAAGTGCCTGTTTTAATTAAAAGAACACATTTTTCCACAGACCACACAATGTATGCTGGCTCCTGGATACCATGCACACACAGCATGTATTGTGTAATGGGATTGTAGTGTGTGCTTTAGTTGAATGCTTTAAGATCTCTTTTATATTTTATAAAAGGCTTTAGATAAACAGTTTCTTGAACATTGTCTATTTCTTTTGAGCACTGTCACCTTACAGCAAGCGGCCACAGGTTTATTACCAGTCCTGAGCAGGGTCTGTGGAGTTTGCATGTTCACCTGACGTATAGCTGAGTTTCCTTTTAGTACTCTTCATCAAACTAAAACATCAAAACATAAGCTAAACTTCAAGCTCCTGACTCTTGACTCTTGACTCTTGACTCCTGACTCCTAACTGAAGAACTCCTAATGCCTAACGCCTAACTCCTGACTCCTAACTCTTGACTCCTGACTCATAACTCCTAACTCCTAACTCCTAACTCCTCACTGTTTACAGTGATTGATTGGAAATGTCACATAAAGGAACCAACTATCTAACTTCTATTGTGCCTCTTTTTGTAATTGTATTAAGACTTTTGTTCTTTGTTATGAATGTTTTGACAAAAACTCACAGCTTACAGTAAAAGTCCTCTCCCATAAATCTTTTCAGCCTGTCTCACTGAGGTACTTAATATACCCCCCTCGTCTTGTTTGCCTTCTGCCCCACTACCCTTTAAAGATCCCCTTAATGAAGTGCTCTTGTTGCTTGTGCTTTGAGCAGATTCGGTGTCATGTCTTCAGAGTACTGTGTATAAGGGCAAACAGGTGGGAGATGAGTATGTGTGTGTCCGGACTATAGAGCAATTCATTAGCCAGGTCCCAGGACGCGTATCATGCCTTTTCTGCTTGCACCTCAAGCAGTTCTTGACTTTTTACATGCGTCTCACACACGGCGGTCTCTGAAGTCTCTCGGAGTGGTTAGACTGACTGGTAGAGAGGTCCTCCATGCATCTAGCTGTATGTTAGCAGGCCTGGATCAAGTGATTACTAGATCCCTTTGGGCGCTCTCACAGTGTAGCTATGAAAATAAATAGCACAAATGTAGTCCAAAGGAATTGAATGCCCTGTTTCCACCAAGCAGTACTGTCTGGTTTATTTCTGTATCTGTTTTTCCACCGTGAAAATGGGGTAAAGGGTATCCAAATTTGGTATACCCTACCACTGGAGTAGCAAAGCAACAATAACCTACTTTTTATACCAGTGATCACCAACACCCTTCCTCAAATCTAAACAAAGCTTGTTTAGTTCATGTCTGTGTGTTTTTATTTTAAGTTAATCATCACATTAATATAGAATATGTTTGTATATGTATAATTCATAATAACAGAACAGGACATTTGATTTGTATTGCCTTAAACTAAATGTAACAACAATAAATATAATCTTGAAATATAATCTAAAAATGTATTATTCACCATATGGCCGCTATACAGCCCCTAATTTTTCAACTGGAAAAACTTATAGAAAATGTGTACATTAAACTGTGCATTTTAACTAATGCATATCTAATTACTGTGGCTCTATTGGAAATGTTAATGTGTCCTCTCTGATACCTCCTCGTGTACATGTTTGTACACTGTACATGAAGCTTCCAGAGCGGCTTCATTATGGGAAGCTCATGCTCTGCTGGAGTCCTGATAAACAGCACATATCTGTCTTGGCTGTGATCTTGTTTACTTATCACCATCACATTAGTCACACTCACATTCAGCCATAGGCACCAAACGTGTAAATATTCCATGCATTTCTCTTATCTATTTTTGAGCACACCTAGATTCAAGTAGAGCTAAAAACTGGGGTCAGTTTAACTTAACCTTGTTTGTGTCCTCTTCTACAGGCTGTCTCTCTGTAGGACGCCACTAACCTTATCAGTCAAGTGGATATGAGCAACATAGCCAGCTCCTCCCATCTTCAATGTCATGTAATAGCTGTAATAGTCTTACTCACGGTTGAGTGGCTTCATCTGTTCTATTCTTTTATTGTCATTTGTATAATGTGAGATCTAACCTTTCCCATGCTCTTTGTTGGGTTTTGCAGATTAATCTATCAAAAGCGGCCGTTACATAAGTGTTCTCTTCACAAAAAGGCCTTTTTGGTTTTACTTGTACAGTCAGTGATTTCAACAGTCAAATATAGTCTATTTGCAAAAATCATTAAGTGATGGAATGCTTCATTTAGCAGTGTGAGGCAGTTAGAAATGGCCTAAGCCTGTTCTTTGCAATACAATATTCTTTTCATAATTGCAGTTTTTGCCATTTACATTACTGTATTCTCCTTCCCTATCATCTTGTATAGTGGCTTCATGACACTCCATAGCTTTTCTTTTATATGACATTTACTTGCTTTCGATTTCATTTTACTGACAATCAACCATTCTAATATGCATGGTCAGGCTTTACCGTTTACGTTTACCATGTATGTTGGTACTGCTTCCTCCTTCCCCATTGGTTAAGTGTCTGTCCAATTGTATTTACTCTACATAATTTGTTCCTGACCTTAGATTTCATATTGAAATCCAGTCAAATTCTTTGTAAAATAGAAAAAAATATGTATGTGTAACCTTATATATTTCAGATTTGTTGAGTACTGTTTGAAAAATGCTAATTGCTGTCGGTACGAAGCTGTATTTAACTTCCAAACTCAAATTCAATTCATGAATCATTTGCATGAGTGATTATTGCAGTTATAATTGTATATATAATAACACAAATAATAGCCTGTGTTTGTATTACTTCAGTCAGTTAGTAAAAACACGTTAATTAAGTCAAGGCTATATTACTTATATATATATTTGGACTCATAATGGCTTTTAAATTGCCTGACCGCTCAATCAGAAATTGCATCATATTCAAATAACTCAAGTCAAGTCTGCATTAAATGGTGTCTGCTAATTTCCCAAGACAGTAATATGATAATATAACATGAGCTTTTATTCTAAGGTCTTTTTATTTTTTACCAGTTCACCACCTCAAGCTCTTTTTTTTTTTTACCCATTTGGTCCAAATTGTCTGTGGCCTGTAACCTCTATCAGAGCATTGTCCTTAGCAACATCATTCTGCTATTTGTCTCTCAGTATATTACCCTTTTCCCAGCTAATGGGATCACAGTGGACTCCTCCTCTCTAGCCATACCCTTAAACTTACCGCTGTGAAGTTAATGAAATGGAATATAAAAATGACCCTCATTCATTTGCATCCTACCTGGTGTATATGTCTTTCTCATCCTCCCTTGGGCTAAATATTTATTCCCATGTTGTATTTTATCCGTATTCTGAATTTTTCTAATGCATATTTTATACTGTTACACTTGTTAGTGTTAAAGCCACCTACCTGCTTGCATGCCTTCCAGTCTTTTTTAGATGTATATTTGTTATATCGATTTTTTTTTGTTCAGGTAATATTAAGCTTTTTGCCGTGACCTGGAGTCTTTGCCTGCAGGATGTAATGTATGGGTTTAGACGACATACCAATTGTATGTGAACGCATCACCACGTTCATCTCAAAGCCGTACCTTATACCTGTCAGACATGTCGTCTGTATTGCCCACACAGATGGCTTTGTTGGTGGGCTGTGCATGCATGATTATGTTTCTGGCGGTCTGATCTTCATCTTACAGATTAGCACTATAAATGGTAGCCCACGTCTAAGCTTTTTGTTTGCCTTTCAGCGTCATTTAAGGGAGCCATTTGTCTACAATTCAATTTTAAAGGAGTTCCATAACATTTAAAGCAAGGTGATCATTTGAAAAGTAAAAGGGAATCATTTGTGACACTGAGAATTGTATTGATTTTGCAGAAATCATGTGAATCGAAATGATTGCCCTTAAATTTTGTGTGGGCATTATCTTTCTTATTTTCGTTCTACTTTACACAAACTAGAAAAGATATCCCCAATTAGAGACATTTTGCAATTATTGTCATTTCAAAATGCATTTTTGAATTTAAATTTGAATTAAAATACCTTTTTTTTTTTTTTTTTAACAAAACTGGGATTCGAACCAAAGCCTCTCTGCAGTGTTTTGTTTGTCATGAGCATTACCAGGTGAGATTTGGCTGATGGTTTGTTTATCTGTACCGAGCTTGGTAGAGTTTAAGTATGGATACTTGTGTCACCTGTTAGGGTCTTCCACATAATCAATATAGTAATGTCAGTGAATGTGAAGAGAACCTACATTCTCCTGCCCGCTAATCTTGTAAAATACATTTATAGAGATTATTATTTTTTATGATCTATATATACAGTACAGACCAAAAGTTTGGACACACCTCATTCATTCAATGAGTTTTCTTTATTTTCATGAAAAGGCAAGAAATCCCACTTATTAACCCTGACAGGGCTCACCTGTGAAGTGAA
>JAVQKC010068104.1:0-31449 GCA_036025475.1 Philypnodon macrostomus
ATTTTTGTTGAATAAAACATTTTCATTTTGTCCCTTAATGATTTGTAAATGGACCCCTCTGATAGACCCCTGCTCACCCTTTGGCCACCCCTTGAATAAAAGTCTAGCTCCGCCACTGACACACACACTTAAGTAAAACGTATGTACTTTTCTATAAAGTTTGACGAAGTGAGGCTTTAAGAACGAACAAAAAAGACTCTAATGTACTTTTTTTTCCTTAGCATGGATGTGTAAGAAGTGAACTCAGCCTACGTTCTCCTGAACAAGTCCAGACCTGACATTTGAGTTACCAGGAAAAGCCTTATCGAGCCCCATTCATGGAGCATAAACGGAGTAATGTGTGTGATTACATGAAGCAGAGCAGACTTCCAATCAAAGACCTCAGAGTCAGCCCTGCTCAGAGCTGTGTGTTCAAATGCCTCTTACACATTCTCACAATAGCATTGATATTTCCTGTGAATGGTGATAAATATTATTATCACTGGTGCTTTTGAAATCAAGTGTTTGAATCAGATCAAAAGATTGTGATTTCAGTTCCCGTCTGCCTGTCATTGAGAAAGAGAATGCTTTTTGTCCACCTCTTGTTACAAACCAAAAAAACATTAGATTTATTAATGAGTTCATATTTTAAACCTTGAATGTTTTTTAATACTTTTGACTGTGTTTCGATGACTTTTGTTGTGGTGGAATGAAAGCAATCGTGGACATCTTGAGGGTGATTTGAGGACATAAATCACATCTCTGTGTGATCATGACACAGTGGGCATAACGAGCTAAAAAGAGGAACTAGATCTGACCAGGCTGTTTACTCCAGTCAGGACAAGATTATGAAGCAAATCTGGAAAGAGATGGTAGGATATTCACTCCAAAAAGCACTTGGTCAACAAGCCTAGTCCATTTTCTTTATCTGATCCTGTAACAATCACACCCCCTTCTGTTTCTTACTGTCTCAATATCTACAACTCAATATGCAGCACACTATAGCCTACGGTCTCACCTTTCTCTTTGGAAGTCCGCCTCTTTTAAACCTGCCTTTTGACAGCATGTTGAAAATGTAGTTGCAGCTTTAGATGAAGAAGCAGAATTTCCAGCCGAGATAAGTCGACCAGGTGACTTCAGAGTGAGTTGGAGAGTGAGCAGACCCAGGTTATCAGATGGTTGAGGCTATGATGTGGAGATACTGGCACTAGAGCTCTGAAGTGCAGTCTGTTTTTGTAAAAGCCAGTACACCGGTTATCTCCCAGCCTCATGGCGTGAATCTGAAATACTGCAGCGAATTTAGCTACAAATAACTATACGGCTTGTAAGTTGAAGAAATGTATTTTACAATATATTGTTTTGTTTTCTGCTCGCCAGAAAATGTATTATCCTGAATTGAAGTGAAATTTCTGACATTAAAATACACAGTTTATAATGCTATTGATGACCAAGTCCCTAATGAGAGATTTGGCACATCTCCAAATCTATTACATTTTTTGGTTAATTATAAACTGAACCTTTTATGTGACCCTCCAGAGACATGGCAGTATTAGATATGGCTTATAGGCCCTGGCTTACTTGAGTTTCAGACCCCTGCTACTGTACTTTACAATCTTAAATCATAGTGACAGTGACATATTTTCAACATATATCAGACATAAATTGCACATAGGTTTGAGATACCTCTTCTTATAACATTAGTTTATAGTCTTTGGCATTAAAGTGTAGCTAATGACACACTGTACATGATTTACGATGCACTGTGGCTGAAATAGTGTGTTTTGAAGCAAAGAAAAAACGGACATTGATTTTATCTCCATGTTTGTTTGTGGATTTAACATCTATAAAACAAACAACCTTCACATAAAAGCATTATAAAGTCAGTTTTTTTCTAATATAAGATATATAATTCAAAAAGGAGTTAAAAGATTATTGTATTGCAGCTTACAGTATGAGGCTTGTATGAGTTCTGCACACTGCTTAAAAACACATCCGTCATCTCAGGGCTGTATTGATAAAGTACAACAGTAAGCTCTCCATTAAATCAACACAACTACACATCAGCATGACTGGCGTGTCATTTAAACACTGCTTAAAATCTGCATTTATAATTATTAAACAACATCATGGAAGGCTTCATGCTATGAATTTGCTGTGTACAGGGACAGGTGCAAAATAGCTATCACTTTATAAAAAGATACAGAGGAGGATGAAAGCCGCTCTGTGAACAAGAAGCAAAACCTGAACATAGTTGTATTTGAGAGGAGTGATCTGCATTCAGGGTATATTCATTCAGAGGTGGCTCCAATCACTTTATACTGTATCCTAAAAGAA
The DNA here is from genome assembly GCA_036025475.1 of Philypnodon macrostomus. Lineage (NCBI taxonomy): Eukaryota > Metazoa > Chordata > Actinopteri > Gobiiformes > Eleotridae > Philypnodon > Philypnodon macrostomus. The sequence goes on from JAVQKC010068104.1 coordinate 2,314, forward strand.
AATATTATGAATTCCTCTGAGAAAATCCTTGTGTTAAGATTAAACTTTCTAATCCCCCCTTCTCCAAAATAATTTTACTGTCACAGGTACCTCATATATCAGGCAAGTAATCCTTTGTACATCCAACTCAATTTCAAAAAGTGTTTCATTTTCCATTCACTCAACAAAGAGAAGATTCTATTATACATGTCGACTAACACAGTCTAATCATGCTTTTATTCACTTTTGAAAGAGCCCCAGTCCCATTTCTTATTCCTACTCTCTATAGGCCCTTTCAAAGTTTGTAAACAGAAAGTTCTAAATTCCGGAATTGAAGCAACTGGAGGCGAGACCGTAATATATTGTCAATGGAGAAATTAGCATTAGCCACAAAATATTGCAAATTAAGATGATTTTGATCAATGCCAACCACTCTGCTACGTGTAGGTAATAGGTCAGAACCTGGTTAGGAAACATTAGTGAAAGTACCTCAAATTGTATGTTACCGACATTTGGCTGTTGGTGAAATTCCTGATTTTTAGGTTTTACTGGACAAGTCCTTACAGAAATGTTGATGACCACAATAGTTTTATATTGTATACTCAGAATTATACTATCACTCACTACTCACTTTTGCTCCAGTCGCTTCCATTCCGGAACTTTGAAGATTCCATATGACAAACATAGCTACAGGTTAAAGGGTTAAAGGGTGTACAAGAATAGGGGTAAAATACATGCCAGGTGGAAGTCCACTAACACGAAGGTTGTTAGTTTGGCACCCCAACCATTCCAAGTGCATAGTCCCGTCAAGACGCTTCATTCAGTTTGAATGTTTAATGACAAACATGTTAGGGCCTTGGCTTCCCTGTTTTCAAAACGTCCCAGAGGAGCTGTAGCTACCGAGGTAGATTACCACGAGTGTATGTCTTTAAACAGAATGAATAATGCACTCAGTATAGGATAATATGTGCTACAGAATGTGTCGTATGATGATGTTGCAGTGTATATATTCATTTAGTCACATGAATGATGATGATAAATGATTATGAGCCATCCGTTTTGCCTTTGAAGACCCCTACTCTTAATAATGTACAGTAGACACCGCCTCCATCCGCTGCTTTAATTAATTTGTGATTTGGGGGAAAGGTTTTCAGCGCTCTCTGTAATGACATCATTAAAACATGATCATGAAGAGAAATGTTTGACGTCCAGTTAATTATGTTGCTTCACTCAGGATCTCAGGATCTGGGGCTACAATTGAATTTACATTAGCAGCCGCCATCCGCCTCTCAATGATTCGGCAGCATTTGACATCATGACTGACATTTTAAACTGACATTGGTTTACAGGAGGCATATTATTTTCCTAATAAATGCCTGTAGCAAAACAACAAACAATTTGAAAGGCTGCATTTATTGAATTCTTTGGCTTTTAGAAAAAAATCAACTTCATTACTTTAATTATAAAATTCTTGAAAATATAAGCATTTCGTTGCAAGCACGGTTTGCCCATAATTCGGGTAATTGCAACATGTTCAAATTGAATTTAATGATGATTAGCTTTTTGCTTCATTTTGTCTGTAATTTGCTCCTGAATAATAAAGGAAACCCCATTATTTATATAAATCAGATGGCACGTGCAAGCTGGAGGTTGTTAGTATTGGGTGTATGTTTAGAAGCGGAGCTCAATTTTTCACATTCATGTTTGGTTGGGGAAATTGTATTCTATTGATGTCTATGACATTAAGCTAATTTAGTCACTCATATACTGTATGTTGCAGACAAACTTAGGGAAGTTCAAATCAAGCATCAATGAAGAAGAAAGGGCAAAACAACATTCTTACCTTAGTCGAGGTCAATGTGAGGTCAATGTGAGGTCAATGTGATGGCTAAATGGGTTGTTGTGTTGTGAATGATCATTTCTTCACCTTCCCTTTAAGTCTCTTGATGAAAGAACATCTTTGAAGGAGTGCACCAGCACAGTCCTGGACGTCTCTTGTCAGGTCACACGTCTCGGTGTTGTTGAACTTAATATTGTTGAAACAAATCATATTAAGTAGCTCAGTATTGCTAAAGGTCGTCATACTTCATAACAACTAGGCCTGTCACAATAATTACTATATTGACTTATCATTCAATATATAAAAATGATAAGAATTTTTTATATATCGACTTTTTGGAACCTACTCAGTAGTTATTTTGCCCAATTTGATATTCATTTAAAGAATGTATTGATCAGTTACTTTATAATTGTTTGGATTGTGTTTATATTTATTTATTTGTTCCTCTGATTAAAATAAATTATAAAATAGATTAGTAAATTTACATAATTATAAGGTTAAAAACTGAGGCTATAATGCTCAAGGATCAATGTATGAGTGTATAAAACTATAAAACTACTATAAAATCTACTCTATCATTGAATATTGAGATTTTTCTGAGGCAATATATCGTCCTTAGAATGTTTTTATTGTGACAGGCCTAATAACAACGCTCCACAAACACATTATTTTTTATTGAAGTAACATTAATTTGTGCTTCTTTTATAGCAAATATATTGTTAGATGCTGACTATACTTGTCACCACCGTTATCACGTCCTCAAGGGTCTACAGTTTCCCCAGCAGTGCTTCATTAGTGGTGCTATTGTACACTTTCTAAAGCTCATTAGTCTAAATGTTTGCTTGCACACAGCATTGTATACAGCCTAAACATATACGGAAATAGAAATCACGGCACGTATAGAGAGAGCATGCATTTGATGTAGCGAAGAACCCGGCAGAGGAAGTCAAAGATGGAAGTCCTTTTTTCCATTGAGTTCTAGCTACATTTTCCAGCTCTATTCCCCTGACATTCAACACTGTTTTTCTCTGGAACCATGATACACAGATACCAGCTCTTTGAAAGATCAACAGAATAGACCCTTGATGACATTAATAAGGCATGTGCAGCTGCAGAAGACACACAAACAAACCACAAAAAAAGGAAATGGAAACGTATGTGAATGCTCCGTGAGCCGGTGAGCGCCCCGGGTGGTCACTAAGTATGCAGGGTGGAGTATGCGGTAGAGGTGGTGCATAGAAAACAATTGGGAACTAAAAACTGTGGTTATTACTCCATAAACTAACACAATAAAAAAGACAAATTTCCCGTTTTTGTTTTGTGGCTTTTGTGGTGAAGTGTTTTAATGGCTCCACACATGCTCTATTGCAGGCTATAACAACAAACTGGCTTGTGTATGACAAATAGGGGAAATACCGATGATTGCTTGGCTTCAGTATAGGCCCATTCATAAGTTAAATTTCTATCCCTTCAGGCTGTGAACATCTAGCTCATTTTCTCATCATATCTGCTTTTCAGAGAGAGGAAAACAACAATGTGCATTTGTGTATGCGTGTTCCCCTCGCACATATAGTGCATCTGTTTGGCATGAGTACGGTGATAGATCGACTGACTTTCAACTTGATTCTGCAGTAAAGTCTAATGTAGAGATATGGATGATAATGGCGGTGCCTGCCAGGTGTGCCCCCCCCCCCGTGTTACAGTAGGTTTTCACCAAGTAATCCAGTTTTCTTTCACCCTCAGAGACAAGCAGGTGAATTGGTGACTGTAAATTGGGCCTTGTAAATGAATAGGGATAATGTCTTATACATTTAGCTTCTTTTTGGATACACAAAGCACTTTACAATTAAGTCCATAATTCATTTACTCCACATTCATGCACTGGGAGTGGTAAGTCTGTACTCACAGCCTACAGCAGCTCCGACCAGCACCAAACACCACCAAATTTATACAATAGGCAATGTAGTTTAAATGTCTTGCCCAAGGACACAACAACAGTATGAACAGTTTTGAGTGGGATTCGAACCATGGTGGTGAATGATAATCTGTCTGCGTATGTTTCTGTGTCAGCCCTGCGATCTAATAGTCACAGTACAGGTTGTACTCCAAAACCCATTGTTATGCTAGGCTTTATGCACCAGCTTTCACTAATACAAATATATAAGAGGATGAGTGATATGTGATCTAACAGCTTCCAATTCGGGCTCAATTTACAATAGATATCTGTGGAATAGCCTACTTTACATTATACATTTTTATATAAATAAACAGCCATTGGAAAAGCAGCCCTGCAGGACTGAGCTGTCTGCTTCAGATAGGTCCAACATCTTCTCAAACTGAACCAGGCTGGTTTCACCCTTGCTATAATGGGCCTTATCTGACACAAGGATTAGTGTTCAGCCGAGCAAAAACACCATTTAGGCTTGGTCAGCCGGGAGGCCGCAGGAGCCCCCTGTGTGATGCATTAGCTCTGTGATCTTGGGGCAAATGGGAGGAAACAAGAGCACTCTGACTGTGGCTCATTACTGTGCTGTGTGTTAGAGGGAATCAAGTGAGAATGGGCCCAATAAATGAAGCTGTGTTAATAGCTAAGAAACGGCGGGTTTAATATTCATGCTCTTAAGAATCTAATACTCCCCAGTACTGTGGTTATACATATGAATGATAACAGGGAGGGTGAATGTGCAAGCAGAGCAAGACATTTTAAAAGTATGGGTCAGTTTTCAAACTACCTTTTGGTTAACGATCCTTAAATAATGAAATTCACCATAGATGTCAGCGTGAACAGGGAAGTGCAGGAAAATCTGCTGAGTGCAATTATCCTTGAGTAATACGCTTCAGTATAGCAGTATTGTTTGCATGACATCCAATTACTAATTATTAATGTGCGATATAACTGGTTTAACACAGAACGCCAGCTAAGCATATGTGAATGGATAATGAACCCGGTATAATGAGAATTAAACAGTTCCTACACACAATTATCTGGATACAGTCAGGGAGTCACAAGTGTACTCTTTGTGCCGGTCCAAAGCCCTGACAATGGAGAGGGTTGGGTCAGGTTAAGGTGCTTTTGACACATCCTTCAATGTCGCTTGGGCAACCTGTCAGGAGCAGTGGGCAACACGAGTGCAGCACCTTGTTGCAAGATTTAAAGGCATTGTGGCTCAATGGAAATAGCATAGACTTGAACACTAAAGTTACCATTGCAAAATAAAACCAATGCATGAAAATGAGAGCACAAAAATATTAAAACTTTCAGTGTACTGCAGGTATTAACTTTATTTAGTTCAATTCAGTATTATGTCCCCAAGTCCCTCTGAATGAAGAAATAAAATCGAAACTAACGATCATCACTAGACAAACGTGTGAACAAGCCTGTAACAGTAGTGATTTTTGTTCTGACTTCAGTGTGCTTGTATAAACGCTGATTACATGCTTTAAATGCCACATGGAGCCGTCAATCTGTTAGCTTTGTCTGCTGTTAGCGAAGAGAGAAATGGTGATTAAAGTAAGAGCCAGGGGTAATATCTAAGAACAACCACGTTATCCACACCAGTGTTTCTGCAGATAGAGCTCCGACATGGATCACTGCTTTATCTTTGTTTCACTTCAAAGGATCAGCCCCCATTAACTGTCATCTTGGGGTAATTTGGTGGAACGCTTCAAAATGCCACAGTAATACATTTAGCTTTTATATATTTCTTTGTACAGGCACCTGCTGTGTAGAGAGGGGGTAACAAAGCCTGAAGTGGGGCAATGTGTTTACTCTCAAAACATTTATATTAAACACAATTAACGAGCGCACATTAAGTGACGTTTAACTGATTTTCTTGTGGATTGTGCGTCTTCTTGATTAGTCATTTTAAAAGTGACCAGAGACATTTAAAAAAATCTGGGTTTCTATAGCAAGAATGTGATATTAAAAAAAAAAACATTGTACCCCAGTGACAGATCTGCTATAGACCCTTTAAAGTGTTTGTCATATGAAATGCTCAAAATTCCGGAGTGGAGGCGACCGGAGGCAAAAGTAACTAAAAAATACTGTCTGTGCTGAGGGATAGAATAATTCTGAGCATACAATGAAAAAACTATTCATGGTCATTAACATTTCAGCAAGGACCTCTCCAGTAAAACCTAAAAATCAAGAATTTTGCTTCCAGCCAAAAGTCTAACTGTTACTTTTGTGTATATTAAATAATCATACAATGTGAGGTACTTTCACTAATGTTTCCTGACCAGGCTCTGACATTAAATAACATGTAGCAGAGTGGTTGGCATTTGTCAAAACAATCTTCCTTTTGCACATAATTCTAGATTCTCCATGGGATTTTTGTACAAAATATACTTCCAAAAAAGCCACAAATGTCCATTACCCACCTGTATCCACCTGTATCTGTCCAACCCCCCCCCCCCCCCCCCATCTCCTATTAAAATGTATAGGGCTATAGAATGTTGTGATGTTACCTGCAACCCAGTAATGTACCCCACAGAAAGAAGAAACACACTGTAGACAATAGGACACATAGTAAATTGAAACACCAACATAAAACGGGTAACTTTGTAAGAATGAATTAATCTACCACACATCGGTAGCTAAGATTATTGTTTTTATCTTTAGTCCATTAGACCATTTCGAAGTTTGGAAACATTAGTGAAAGTCCCTGACATTGCATGTCCTAGAAATATTGATTAATTTCATTTTCTGCTCAGAATTATTATCTCTTTCCTTCAGTCGCCTCCATTTTGGATTTTTGAACATTCCGCATGACAAACATGCTAAAACATTAGAAGTTTAAAAGACATTCCCAAAATCTCAGTTTCTATAGCAACATTTAACAAGGAAGGATGCTGATGGCAGTGCCCAAACATGCATGCAAAAACATGACACAAACAACATATTGTACCCCACAGACAGTTTCTGTTTTTTCTGTTTGTCTTTGACCCGGGTGTTGTCTCCGTCTTTCTGAACAGCAGTGATTCATCTCCAGACGCTGCCCTTTGCCGCCACTCCAGAAGGGGACCCGCTGCACACTCTGCAGACAGCCGAGAACAAACGCTTTTGCTTTTTAAAAAGAGAAGCCATTTACAGCATAACAATAACAATGACAAATGCAGTGCTTTGAGGCTCTTTGTATAATATTCATTTTATCTCTAGATTCCCATGCGTAAGTGGCCAGGCTTCTTATTCTGCTCTTTGCCTTTAGCTTTATCTAGTATTTAAATTGAATGCAGTCTCATCTCGTTGGAGAGACAGATAGTGATTTGGATTAGCTGATTCTACCACAGTGTAATCAATAATCACATTCATTTATATAGATACATTTACTGATTATTCTGTTTCCAGTTTGGTGTGAGACTGTGTGTACATTTGCCAGTTAATTGCAGGGCTGACACTGAACTTTAGAACAGTTATCCATTCACGGTAGATTCAAGTTCACCTGGAATAAAATAACAGATAGAATGATCAAAGGTAGTTTATTGTCTTTGTCGACTGAACCCATAATCTAATTCTAAAACATGTACATTATTAATTAAGATATCTTACATTTTCATTAGTGTTTATCAAGATATGATAATGAAATGATGATGTGTAGCTTATATACTGATCAGTTGTTATATAATGTACAGGGAAATGTATTTTTATAAATTGCTGGCAAAAACTCCACATCCCCAGGTCCTACGTGTGAACGCGATAACTCAAAAACAAATTGCCGGACGCCAAACTGGATTGATTTAGGTATTTAATGACCTTGATTGATTTCGGTACTTCTACCATTAATAATAATAAATTAAGTAATGAATGACCTGAAGAACCTTAATTGAGCAATTTATCCTGATGAACATAAACAAAATGATGATTTTTGGCACAGTGATCGGTGCTAGTGTATATTTAATGCACATATGGAAATTACAGAGGTCAAATAAAGAATACCTCAATAGCGCCCCCATGTTTTTGATCACTGGGACTCTGGACACACTTACTTTGGCAGAAAGCAATGAAGCTTGGTACAGTGATTCTCCACAGTTTACCCAACATAAAATATTATTATGACCCCATCCTACAACAAAGTGGAAGTTGGCTATTTTGGATTTAAATTCAGGACATTCAGGGAATTCAGGTATATTTGACAGCCTCTGAACACATCTGACCAATTCAATGCCAGTTACCTCTATAGTGCCCCCTATTGACTAAATGAAAAAATTAGTTTTAGGGAAATTAACAAAATTTGGCAAAAACATCCTTCATAAACATCCAGACAAATCAAAGAGGTCAAATAGAGCCTTCCCATAGTTTTTTTTCATGGTTTGGGGCGAGGCCTCTTAATTGCTCGTTAACAATATAAAAACCCTTAGAAATCACACGATGTCTGTCTTTGGTGCCATAGCAGTTGTGGCAGACGTATGGGGTCGTTTCGCCAATATACACCTTGCTGCGACAGCATGGGCCCTTCCACACAACTGAGTTCTGCATGTACTAATAAATGTTGTTTCATGAGTCACTGGCATGGAGTCAGCATGTAGTGTTGTTCAGTGTCTTCCATTGCCATGGCAATTCAAAAGAGACCACTTTCAATATCAATCAATATCTTTAGTTCCAACAATACATTAAAAAGGAAACAGGAAAAAGGAACAGCATGTTTTGATTATGTTCACTAATGTACCACATCAGGCTTTGTTGAGAGGCACATCAAAACTGATCAACAACATAAAGACTTTAATTAAGGCCTGTGTGTGTGCAGCTCATTTACCTTTTCAAGTCCCACTCTGTATATCATTCTATCTTTGTAACATGCGCCTTGTTTGTATCGCTGTCATTTCAGATTTTCCACTTTTATTGTTTCGGCTCAGTGAAAGGCAGTGCTGGCAGGTTCCTATTGATTTTGTGAGTTTGATGAATCAATCATGTGCCTCCTGCAGGTATGTACTGTACATGCTTTATTCGCTTCATCTCCAGCTGAGTTCCTCCTTCACTGATCTCATCTGAACCTCTCCACAGTCATCCATTATCTTACTATACACTCTTGTCACACACGCAGCAAGCTGTGTTTTTAAATCAGATACCATCATATCGAGAGGAACATGTCCCACAAGACTCACGAGAAACGGTACGCTATAGATTAAGCTTGTATATGCTAGCTAGCCCTGGTTTATTCATAGTTTACTTTTGGTGTAGTCCTGGTTTATAGAACGTCATTTAGCCCGGGTTTAGAGTGCTGAACAATTAACCACAATCAAATCGGAAATGTCAATTTTAATGGTCACAATGAGCAAAAGGCTGTAATTTTTTTGCCAATGTATTATCCTCTGCACAAAACAACATTGATGTAAAAGACCTTCAAGCATGTGATTCTTGTGGAAGATTTTACTGTTTAGTTTTCAACTGTTAAGCTTCCAGAAGTTTAAAATGTGCTGTGAACTGAATCTTACCATATTACAATCTAATCACAATCGCAATATATGTCATAACAATCGCAATTCAATATTTTTGTCAAAATCGAGTGGCCCTAGATTAGACCAACCTTTTACCTGCAGTACCAGTCAAAAGTCTTTACACATAGGGTTTTTTTTTACCATTTGCAAAGTATGTATGAGCTCATAATATACATTAAATCAAATTACTGTATAGGTCAGTTAGGATACTCATTCATTCATTCATTCATTCTATAGTCCCAACTGATACTTGATTTAGTCCTGGATTATACTATAACATACTTTGGGGGGTCTCGTGAACATTTTAGAGGGGCTGGAGCCACCCAAAAATGTGGCGCTCCTGCAAAAAAAAAAAACCCAATGCACCGCACATAATGAAATACTGTATTGTATGGAAACTATCAAAAGCAATTGGCTACGATTACTGACATTTATTTCCTTAAATCAGATCGAAAGAAATATGATCTTTCTTTCCAGCAGGACCTAATATGATAATGTTCTCCTCTGCAGCTCACCAGTATCTCCGTCTAAACTAAACTGAATTTCCTGTTTGAAGTGTCTGCTACACCCAATTACATGACCCTTTCTGTTGTTCCTTGTCTGATAAGATTTCCCAAAGGTATTTTGCCTTCTCAGTATGGAGTCCTCTGCTCTCCTGTTCCTGTCACTCCCACAGGGCCCACAGAAAGTGGAAGCGGCAGCAGTCTTGTTGTTCAAACCTTAGACGTGGTCATTTGAAAGCTCAAGATCTAACCTGAATTAATTATACGGGTTTCGCCAAAGAGAACGGCTCAGGTGTTCTTTTTCTCCCAGACCCGTGTTGAGTTTAGCTGTAAGCAGGTTAACATTACACTCTCAGGTGCTAGTGAAGAAGGAACAATGCCATTTCAATAATTCAGCTCTTTTCTCTCGCCCTGAGAGAGTGATGTGAAGCAGATGGCTGAGGTGTAGCACTTCTCCTGAGATCAAAGAGGACCAGAAATACCTTTCACTTGTGTTAGACAGAACGGACATTACAGGAAATTCAATTTTACTGGTAGGATTTTTTAATGTCTTCTGAGTGCTCAATAAACTAAATTTAACTATACCACTGAACCATCTCACACTCCTCCATCACCTCCTCAGAGTTATACCACTGAACCGACTGAACTATCTCACTCTCCTCCATCACCTCCTCAGTTATACCACTGAACCGACTGAACCATCTCACTCCCCTCCATCACCTCCTCAGTTATACCACTGAACCATCACACGCTCCTCCATCTTCTCCTTAGTTATACCACTGAACCGACTGAACATCACACTCTCCTCCATCGCCTTCTCAGATTTATACCACTGAACCAACTGAAACATCTCACGCTCCTCCATCACCTCTTCAGCAGCAGAACCAGCACTCTCCTCAGTAGCAGAACCATCTCACTTGCAACCATGATCACGCCAGCAACAGCATCTTACTCTGAACTCCCCAACACCACATCCACATCAGAATTATCCTGCTTCCTCCATAGTTACCACTGTGCAGTAGAGCCGTTCCACTCCTCACTATCACGTCCTCAGCAGCAAAACCATCTATCTCTCTTCTATCACCACCTCAGCCTTGCCAGTCACACTAACATGTATAGGATAGATAGTGAAACTGGCCAGGCTATCCCCACCTCAGCTCACCTCAAAAATCTCACACCTGACAAGCACTTTCTTACCATTTCATACAGTGTTGCCGCTGTCTCTATGGGTTGAAATACCAAGGATTTTCTTTCTATTCAATTGCACATGGCAACAGATGTGATTGTCAGCTGTTGCACACATGAACAAGCTGTGAAGAGCGTCTCACACATCGTCAGGGTGTGATTCACACCCGCCGGTGAACAGTATGTGTCACTGACTTCATGTCGCTGGGGGACACCAAGAAATGATTGACTAGAAATTAATGTTTTCTATTTAGCTCAACATTATCAGCGAATTACAATTGCTCTCTTGTTCAAATGTTACTGGTTTTGATGGCAAACAACTGTGTGTCACTTATTTACACTACAGGTCAAGCATAAACACAATATTCATTTTCTTCTGCCATTAGGGTCCCTGGAGCCTATCCCAGCAACTATGTGCCTTAGATGGGGTAGCGTCTCAAACAATGGCCAGTTTGGTTGCAGGGCTGATACAAAGATATACACAGACAAACTATTCACATCAACATCTTTGAATATGGGCTGTTTTATATTCACCAATTCTCCAAACACCGGCATGTCTGGCATACCCTGCAAGAAATTGGGGAGGACATGCAGACCTTACTCAGAATGTCATTGTGTGCACAATATTGATGATGTAAAATAAAAACAGGCCAGCCTTAAGTTTTGAAAGATAATAGTTCTGTTGGGGTTTTCAAACAAGCTATGCACAAAAGCTTTACTGTACAAAGAATCGTCTGCCTGCACTGGCCCCTTGCTAATCCATTGTTTGAGATTGTGCTGCTTTTCTTTTGTGTCCTCCTATTTAAATCCCATCAAAAACGTATAGCTCAAGACAATAAATAGTTGTCGTCTAGTCAGAGCAGTGTACCCTCGAAGGGGAAATGGAACCATAAATCACAACAAGGAGGCCATCCCAAAGCGCAGGCTGCTCCTATATGTACCACACGCTCTGCTTCTGAAAAACTCTTTAAGCAGATGTTGCACAAAACCAGAAGCAAAGTCTCCAAACAATACTTTATTTTCCAACATGGCACTCCATTCATTTAATTAGTTTGGTTAAGTCCAGTGAGTGCACATTGATTAGCATTAATGAATATTGATTGGATTAATCTAGTGGAACATGAGAGAGCTATAGGTGATGTCCCGTGAAGCAACGCCTGCTTTAACACGCCATTTGACTGGTCATTGTGCGGGCCAGCAAACTTAGATGAAGAATGTCGTATGTGACATTATTTTAAAAATCAATCAATGAACTATGAGGGGTAGCCGGGTCACATATGGGTCAGAGATAGGCTATTTAATGGAGGGTAGTTGCATGCATGACACTTGGGACTCCAAATGACTCTTAATTTAGATGAACCAATTCATTAACAGTGGGATGAAGCCTAGAGAGAATCCCTCTAACGCAGTATTGATCGCACAATCACTTGCTGTGGGACAGGAGTGTACCCCCAAACCCTTACTATGCATCTATGAATGAGATGGATGTCTAAATGATTTTCAGGATGATAGTGGACACTTCTCTGCTTCAGCCTATGTGTCTTTCTGTGTAAGAAACAACAGAGTATAAGATTCATACATTATTAAGCAGTTGTATTCATCAAATGCAATCAAGAATGAAAACATGTCAGTCACAGATAATAGATTATATAAAATTGTATTGTTTTAACTATATGAGAGGAAGGATCTATCCAGAAAGTAGCTTTGAATCAAAATAAAATCTACGCTTTAACACAACTTCTCAACCCGAAAAACTATCCATTGATGGGAAACTCTTTTTCATCTGCACCATATATATTTTTTCATTTTTCATCATACAGCAGATAGCAACAACCAGTCGACAGTAACTCGTGCAGCCATCCCATAGAAGTTATCACCTACATGCATCCCGTTTTTCACTCAGTGTCCGTGGCAGAAATGAAAAGTTGAGTAGAATCAGTGGAGTATAGTGCCCCATTACTTAAGCTGAAGTAATTTGACTGTTGTGCTGTAGCCAACATGTTTGGCCATGCTCCGAGGGATGGGGAAATGTAATTAATAATTGCCATTGACAACCAGTCCGTATGTCAGATTGTGGAGTTATGTGGTTCTTCGAACGCTGAGAGGCCTATGTGTATTTTTTTTGCTTATACAGGAGTGTATGGGGACTGTACTGTACATTATGGACCCTATTACTGTCACTCTCTGTATCTATATACTGTTGAGAGCCAGCATTGACGAGGAAAACAGCTGGCACTACTTACATTGATAATCAAAACCATGTAAAACAACGGTAAGTCATTAGTTCAGTCGGCGTGTGTGTTCGTGGTGCATATAGGCCATGGATAAAAGATGTTTTTGAGTCTGTTAGTCTGGATTTTCTGGCTCCTGTGTCTTTTCTCAAGGGCAGGAGGACAAACAGTTCATGTCATGGGTGTTGTCTAAATGATGTTTTTGGCCTTGTTGAGACATCTGGAGCTCACAGTTTCTTCCAGAGAATGCAGGAGGCAGCCAATAATTTTCTCTGCTTACTTGATGAGTTTCTGCGGGGCACCCAGCATATCAGACTTTTATGCAGTACACCAATGCGCTTTCGATGGTGGAGAAGTCTATTGTTGCCATCGGGTTTTTGATTGTAGGCTTCAAGTCCCCTGTTTTGACCTGTCTTCTTCTCAACCACATTCTAATGCTGTACCATGAAGTCACAATTGGTGTGAATTATATATACAAAACACTACCATCTGTTCTTCATCACATATGTAGTAGCACTAGTGGTAAACAGTTATAACACAAACATAAAACAAGCTAAGCTGTCTTCAGTGTAAAGAATATTTAAAGACTGGATCCAAAATATATCTTAACCAGTTGACTTCTGCAAAAAAACTAGAAAAAGCCCAGTTCAAGAACCACTTGTATGTTATATAAATGATAGGGAGATAAAAATTACAATAAATAATGTTCCCAATAAAGTTCACTATTGTATTAGTTATAGTTCTGAATGTACACAGAAAACAGATGTGAAGGATTTACTGCCCATTTAGACTGTGCTCTGTCCAGTAGTTTGGTTAAAATGAGAGGCCTGCTAATATAAAAGATAACAATGAATGTGATCTGACATTAGATATTGCCACTGAGTGCTCTAGCTCCACAGAAAACTGAGTCCGAAGGGGATAAAAGTAATGATGAAAACAAAGCTGGATGCATAAATGTGGCTCTAGTTTCAGATGTGGTCAGTGCAGCCCTGACATTGATTAGTGAGGATGCACAAACCAATGAAGGAAGCGCAAGTATATGGTTTCAATTATAAAACTATTCAAGACTTAATGGAACAAAATGAATTATTGCAAAACAATATTTGGTTTTTATCATTATTTATTTATCATTAATACGTTTGCATATGTTGATACAGCATAATGTAATCTCTTTGTAGCTATGTTTAGATGCATTACTGCACATTAAAAGACATTTTGATCAGGACATCAAAGATCATATAAAGCCCTATGATCATTTATGTATGTGAGCAATATATAAAGCTATGGACAACACTCAGTTAAAAACTCACAAACACAAGTTAAAATAGTGTTAAGAGTGGATAAGTGAACGAACTATGGGTTCAAACTTTAGCCTGTATGTATGTATGTATGTATGTATGTATGTATGTTTGTATCTATGCATGTATGTTTGGATATATATATGTTTGTAGATGTAGGTTTGTTAGTCCGTTAAAATAACCCCAGTAAAGCTTACTACTGTAAATCCGTACTCTTGTGAGATAGGGTCAGTAGATGTTGGCACGTTTAATGAGCCTGGCAATAACTAGTTGGCTCTCCAATTCAATTCAATTTGTATCGCTCTATATCACAACAAAGTTGCCTCAGAGGGCTTCACAAAAAGAGATGGATGTAAACAATAAACAAGGTCATTGCAAACAATAAAGAAAGTTAATAGACAATCAATAGACACACAAACAAAAGGACTGTCCCAGGACATCCCCTGTCCTTAGACCTTCCATCACAGTCAGGAACAACTCCCCTGTCCTTAGACCCTCCATCGTGGTCAGGAACAACTCCATAAAACCCATTTATAGGAAAAAGTAGTGATTAGTCAGGCACTCAGTTCATGGTATTTATAGCTCAGGGATAGAAGCTGTTTTAAGTCTATAAGTCTGGCTTCTCAGGCTCCTTTATCTTTTACCTGAGGGCAGGAGGGCAAATAGGTTTTCTTTTGCCTCCTTATGTTTTAGTATTGGTTTAGTCCTTGTTAATACCTGTTTTAGTCCTGTTTCACCCCTAGTTTAGATTTTCCTTAGTACTTGTTGGGACTTTGTTTAGTCTTGATCTTGAAATACACCTGACTTTGTTATGGTTTTACTCTTGATTTGGACTTGGTTTGTATCTGGCTTAGTCCAATTTAGACTTCAGTCCTGGGTTAGTCCTCTTTCACACCTGGTTAGACCTTGTTTAATACAGAAATAGACCTGATATAGACATGGTTTTATCCTAGTTTATAGCGAGTTTAGTTCTGATTGAATTCTAGTTTAGACTTTAGTCCTGGTTAGGTTCATTATACTTGTACTGATTGTGACCTCGATGGTGGTCAATGAATGCTCCTTTCATTCATATTTTAATATTTCTGTTCTCATAATCACACACGGGGTAAAAATAAAACTCGGGTCAATGTTTTAAAAAATATCCCGTTTCACTTTCCTCACACGACTGTATCATCTGCAACACAACTACCCTGCCAATATGATCAATCCCAGATAATTAGTCGGCATTTTGTGTAACGAAAGCTGCGAGCCGTGTGGAAATGACTTTATTGATGAGCAAAGCAACACTATTGACTTTTCCAGTAAGGCAGGAATTAAAAAGACTCATTTCTGTAGTAGTCGTGGGATCAGTTTCCACCCTCTAGGTTTGAATAATTCACTGCAATTAATTCTCAATTTGATAAAGCTTGATATATATATTCACAACTTTTCAGCCATGATAAAAGTTGGAGACAAAAGCCTGGTTTGTTATGCTAAATCAATTATCATTTGTAAGGAACAGCTGAGCAGGTGTGAGCCAAATTCACTGTCATGCCTCGGGGACTGTTAAAATCTGTTGAGTTTAGATAAAGCAAATTTGGAATATGAAGAGATGAATTTGAAAAACTGAATAGAGTTACCCGAGTGTGGTGAGTGAGTATAATATAGAAAATGATAAAAAAAGAAGATTAAGAACTGGGTTGTGGTTTATGGTTTAGCTCAGTCGGTAGAGCGTGCAGCCCATGTTCAGAGTCTACATCGCTCACATCGGTGACGTGGGTTTGGATCCGGCTCACGACAGTCCGAATGTCACTCCCGGCTCTCCTCCCTGGTTTCCTGTCAGTCTACTGTCCTTTCAAATAAAGCCGAAAAATGACAAAAAAAACCCCAAAAAACAAAACAAAAAAACCCATTAAGAAATAAGCTAAAAACTCAAAAGCAAGATAGAAAGCTATCGCACAAATAGTCTAGCTCACTTGACTTCATTTAATTTCACAATTAGTTTTTTCGCATTCACACGTAGGATCTACGGACGCTGATCAACGTGATGTTTCACTGATATTACTTGCACATACATTTACTTAAGTACCATTTTGAGTAATTTGTGCTTATTTATATATATTTTTTAATTCTTGTTCATCTGACAGTTTATTTTCACCACATTTGTTTAAGCCATGTATTAGTTAATTACTATTATATTATATTGTTTTTGGTATTCTACCCACAATTGTGTTTGAATAAAAAAGCCTGAGAATTCAAAAGCAATATTAAAGACAAAGACACACATGGTTCATTCATATGTGCTTTTACATGTACTCCTTGCAGAAGTAGCACACTCATGGTCATGGGCTGGCCATCTCTAAATGTAGACAGACTCCATGAATGTTGAATAAAGTGTCTACCTGTTTGAGAGCGGCTGGGTTTAGTGCCACTGCGACTGGGCTAGTGGATGCACCAACCCCCCAGAGTTCACACAAGAGGCACGACTGCAGCTCAATGCAGAGCCTTGTATGCTCACCAAGCTAGTCATAAAAATACTCTTTGTCTCTGTCCGTACACACAATCACATTTTATAGTCTCTTGTTCTTGGCTGTTTAGAGGCCTCTGGAGATGATAACCAAGGGTTGTGTATGGCATGTACTGTATATGCGTTTGTATGGGATGATTTACTGCTCTAATCATTCTCATGTGATTGCACTTAACATACAACAACAGAATGTGTGTGTGGGGGAAATAAATCCAGCTCAAAGTCCAGGTCAACGTCTTGGTGACTACCTCTGTAGCCACGGCTGCCACATGTTTGCCGGTGTGCTTTAGGGCAGCCGTGGCTACAGAGGTAGACACCAAGACGTGGACAAACGAGCTAACTCATTTGATTTAATTTCATAATACCTGCTGTAGCAAAGGCTGTTATGTCATTGTACATTTCATATTACCTGAGAGATGGAGAGGAAGCAGTGAACACTATGGCTGGAAGCGTATTCACCATGGGCTGTCCAATATGGCGATAAAAGATTTGTCATTATACCATGCCTGTATCGGTGGGACTAATATCCGAGCCGAGACTCAGAAGTTGACTGTAGATGTCCCTGAGATTGTTGTGGGGACCCTGGGCCGTGTCTTTGACATGTTGAACTGGCGTATTTTAGTGGCAAAGCACATCAAAATGTTTGTGCTGGACAAAGCTGACGAAATGCTCAGTCGAGGATTCAAAAACCAGATTCATGACATATCGTGTTGTAGCACAATTTAACAATCTTCCCAGATTAGCAAATAGTTTTATATATATATAAGATTAAGATAAGATTGTTAAATTGTGCTACAACACGATCATTTATATTTCAGCTCTTCATCGTCATATTTAGTGTTCATATTAATTAGAAATGGAACGGTTGATTGAATGTACCTTAAATTTGTCGTTAAAACTATTTTTGCCAAATGGGTGGTATGGCGAAAATTTAATATTGAAATTTTACCCCTATTACGTGTATAATTTGACCAAATCCATACTAGAAGCATTAAAACAGACTTTGAAGTCAAGGTAGGCCAAGTGTTTTTCCCACCAAATTGAACCACCAACCTTCAGTTAGAGTCTGAGCTACTGCTGCTGCCTCAGGTATATCCTAAATATTAACAGAAATATTACATTGACTGAAACCATTTAGGTTAATTGGCATTTCAATCTTATGTTTATCCGCCTTGACCTATTTGTCCAATTAGGAAACACAGCAAAATCTATGAACTAAATAACAAATAGGAATATCTGTTTAAAAGGCCATTTAAATTCGATCGTTCCACAAAACTAAACAGCGAGTGCATGAGGGTGTGAGCTCGGGAGAACGTGCTAATCAGAATTATAGAGGGGTCGCAAAGTGGGGCTGTACCCTTATTGCGTACGTCTATGTGACCATAATCCCGGCACAAATCAAATCCCGGCTCCGTACTGAACCTGGATAATTGCAGACAGGCCTCTGATAAGCCCTTGTAATGGAACTCTGTCAATCAATTCATGCCATATAGCCCCTCTCTCTCGCGGGTGTTTGCTCAAATTGAATGAAGAAATCCAGGAGTCACTGACATTTAGGTCCACTGCACTGCTGCTTGCGTAGGAATAATGTTCTGGTGTAATTTCATTAACTGTGAGAAAGTAAAAGCAAATTTACCGTATGAAAAGCAATTACTTTGCTGCTGACTGGAGCTTTTATTCTGGTGGTAAAGGTCCTCCTCTCATTGTCTCTGTGTGCGGAGTTGACTTACTCACGATTTACTTCATGAGCTATTTATCATGCAAGCTAAACACGGGGCCTGGTGCCGGCTAATTATTTGGCCCTCAAGGTCAGAGTGGCCCCAACACAATGATTTTACGATAACTCTCGGCCACTCCTCATTCACAGGAGGCAATGTGCGTTTCATATGGGAATTGGATGTATGTTTAAAGGGAATTATTATGCTTTTTCAGGGTCTTTAGTAATAATTTAGTACACACATGAGTATTTATCTTACCTGTTTTTACTTCTGGCATAAACACGATTAGTTTGAGACTCCTTCTTCGGCTAAACAACCTTACATGGCTTACAGAGGGAGCTCCATACATTACCACTTCAGGGATAATGATAGCAATAAAAAAACAAACAACAATTGACATACTTGTCTGACTGATGGTGGTAAATCACTTCTCTAGTTACACTTGCCCTTGGGCAGATTTATTACATACTCAAACCACTAACTTCCCAATTAGTGAATTCTGATTTTACTACCTTTACTATAACGTCTATATATTATTTAAAGCTAAACTAAAACCCAGTCTTACTACTGAACACGTTAAAGCATTAAGGAAAAATATATAACTGTAACTGCTGTAGGAGTGTTTGATATGGCCTGCCTGACTCGACTCTATTCTATGTCTATTCTAGAAAGCACGGGGCAGGCTAGGCTAATAAAAGATCATGATATGACACAGAATTGTGGTCATATCATGCAAACCCCAGTTAGAATGTAGTGTATTACACTATAGTACTGTGTTACACCTCCAAGTATTGAGTCCTCCACTGTGAGTGCAAGTGAAAGTCAGCACACAATCCCTGTCGTCCGTAAGCACAGCAGCTCATTTAATCAAACTAAAATGATCGTCCAAAATTTCATTCATTTCCACGGGCTATTGAATAATTGAATATCTGACATATGCACCGATGTCCATGATTAAAAGTGACTGGAGAAAGCTGACAGCGGAGAAAGGAAAAATGACTCGAATGGGTGGAAGCTATTTGACACAACTGATAACCCACGTCCCATATTTTAGATTTTTTCACTGAAACCATCTTCAGAGAATAATGAAGATTTTGCATTTTATATGGTGGTCACATTGAGAATTCAATCAAAATTGGCCACTGCATGCTTTCTCAGGTTTTTGGATTCTTGTTATATCTCATTTTTGTAGCGCTATTATGTTTTATAGTATATTTTCTAGCCACTTTCTTTCTCTTTATTTTATTTTTAGAGTTGCCGTAGTAACTGAAAAACATTGCCCTGAAAAACATTGTGTACAATTATCTCTGTAACAAAAATTCAGGCATTCAGATACTTTATAACATGTTTCTTAGCTAGAGTGATTGATTCTTCTCTCTATCACGGTCTCACACAAACCAGGAAGAACGTACACAAACTAGATGTATCTACCAATTAGAGCGCTCCTGTCATGTGGAAGCGTAAATTCATTGGTTAAACAGAGCGCCTCAAAGTAAAAACATTTTCTCATGCTGTCCTATTGAAGATTGATTATGTTTTCTTAAATACATTATATCTCTGCATTATTACCCTACTAAATGCATAAAATTAGTACTAGTACTACTATTAGTTATTATACTCTGACTTCCTCCCAGCACCCAATGACATGCATCTGTGTCCCTGTGTGAGCTCTGTAACTAATTAGCCATTGTCCTGCTTAAGGGCCATAGTTGCAGCATTGGATGGGTTCTAATAGGGGTGTAGCAGAAGAAGATATAGGAATGAAAAAACATGTAACATAATAAATGCCCAGTAAAACCTCACCATTAATAAAATGCAAACATTATAGATCATTGGGGTGGGTTATATAAAATATATGATCACAGTTTTTTTAAATTATTGCATTTTTTGTCTTACACAGGACAGAAGGCAACTGCTATCAGCGTCTTCATAAAACCTCTTTAACTTTTATAATTAATATGAACACTGGCATTGTTACAGGAAAAAAGTGCAGAGCAGAAATCAATTTACTATGGCATGATTCATCAGTCTTCCCTGATTAGCAGAATTTCATCATTTCATATCACAATATGATCTTTTATTACCATTTCACACACCAATATTGGTCAACAAACAAATCACCATTTTGACCCGCAATTCTCGTCTTATCCTTTTTTATATTTTACTTCAATAAAAAACACTTTATAAGATCAGGAGAACTGCACTTTTACCCGCTCCATGACAAAACCATAGGTCAGATGTGAAGTTATAAAAATCAATTGTGCCCTTTCTGACCACAGTTATGAGTCCGGAGTGTCCTGCTGGTTGAGTTCCACGAGCTGGTCTCTCCTTTCTTTCTGGCAAACATGCCCCCTTCGACGGAGCAGAATAGACTGACTGCAGGCATAGGTCACTACTCAACCCACATGTAACTCTATGGCAGTTACAAAACCTTACACTACACAAAAATTAATATCTAGATTAGTTAAAACGACTTGATTTGAGTCGTTCAAAGTGGCACAAAATGTCCGCCAACACTGCTTTGTATGATTTTGTGTTGCATTGAAGGAACTTAATTAATTTAAAACAAAAAGGGAATATCTAGATTAGTTAAAATGACTTGAAATCAGAATATCAGTTTTGATTTAGTACGTTTATTCTTCAAAGTGGCACAAAATGTCCGGCAGCATCGCAAAGTGGCATATTTTGTGATGCTTTTGAAAAAAAGTGAAAATGGAAATTGCACTTGAACTAGGGAAAAAAAATGTATTCCACAAAAATATTAAAACCAGTCAGAATTACATTGAAACAAGTCAAAGATAGTCAGAACTACATTACTTTTTAAGATTAATATTCTGAATTTATGTCATTTTTACTAATCTAGATATTTATTTTGCAGTGTAGTAAGTCAAGAGCAAACCATGATTTAAAAAAGGTTGGAGAGCTGGCAGCACCCATGTGGTGGGTAAAATGAGGGCACAGGAGGGTCTGAATGGCCTCCCGCTGAGACGCTGGACCCAGGGAAATGTAGTGGCCAGAGTGGTGAGGACATAGCCAACAGGGGGCAGGGATGTTTTTAGACATTCAAAAAGGCTCTGTCCACTGAGGAGGAAGCAAGAGGTGAAGTATAATGCCAAGCGATGTGGAGAAAAAATGTAGCAAAAATTCAATAGTGCCTTTATTATAATGTATAGACCCATTATGATCAAGCATTTAATTAGGGGGCTCTGAATCGAAATGGTGTAACATTCTGCTAACTTTACTGGAGAATCAGATACAGTATTTTGCACTTATACCCTTTAGGCACTGACTATATCACATGTTTAGGAATTTTTGGGTTGATGTATTAAAAACATTATTCAACAGTTATGTTTAGAATTCAACATTATATCTGGCAACCCAAGAAGTCCTTGAAGGTTCCAGGACTATTGCACCAGCCTGTCTGTCCCTAATTGAATTCCATCTGCCCTCATGATGCAGTGAGTGATCTGTGGCGAATGATGAGCAAATGATAAACACTGCCTTGTGCCTTGTGACAGAGACTGAGATGAGACGCTCCAAAGCCAGCACACAAAACCTTGGGGAATCTCTTAAATAACTGACCTTTTTTAAACTGGCCTACATAACTACATAACTACATAACTCTATAAATGTTGACGATGGTGAAGGTTGTCATTCATCCAGGTAGAGGTCATTCTGAAAGTTGAAAAGGGCATCTGGACGAGGTTTTGATTGTTGAAAAGCTTTCATCTGCCAATCCAGCAGACTTCTTCAGTTCTGGTTAGAAAGGTGGGTGAGCTGAGATCCATAAATGTTGGCTCAAAAAATAAACATAGTTGTGCTGCTGCCGCTTGGCCAGGACACTCTTGCAAAATAGATTTGCAATCTCAGTGAGGTTTTAGTTAAAAAAAGATTAAAAAACAGTTGTTATTGTAACATTATTCTTACATAGAAATGTTTAATAATAATGCGCTTTACATCTAGTTCAGCATTCACTCCAGTTACACACTAGTGGTAGCCACAGCTGCCCTGGTGCAGACTGACGGAGATGTGGTAGCCACTCTCTGATCTCCACCAACCACTAACATACTGGTAGTGTGGGTTAAGTGTCTTGCCTGTAGGCACAACAGCAGTATGAAGTGGAGTGGACATTCTGCTCTACCAATGAACTTAGGTTATACACTATAATAATACACTGTGCTGTAACGGTATTGTGGCCCTAATAAACAAAGAATAATCCCATTAATAATAAAAGCATAAATCACATCAACACACAATGTAAAAAAGCCTCTTCAGAAATCAGATGTCACTGGCTCTTAAGGCGAAATGGCTGGTATTTTGTTGCAGACAAAATGGCAGTAAAAGTCTAGGCAAGTAATGATTATAGGGATCTCAGTGTCAGGATTGTGCAGAGTCTGATTGCTGTCATTAGCGTTCATTGCTCATTAGTCCAGAAAGCAGCTGACAATAATACTTGTTGATTTTTGAACAATGACTCATGGGAACTTTTCATAAACCAGAAATAGCAGGAGGGAGACAAAAGATGAAACTTTGTATTTATGTGGTGATGTCAGACTATGGCCAGTGTGTTTGGGCTTGCTTGTGGTGGTAAATTTGGTAAAGGTTGAATAGGCTGTTTGTGTGGTATGGCTGCCACATCTATGTCCTACTGCCCACTGCAGCTGCCATTAACTGTGTCAATCGTAATGCTCTTTAAGTGCTAAATAAATGTATTATTTAATTTACTAAGAAATAATTGTGACTGACTACATTGTCTCTGAGTCAAATAGCAATAGAATTTGTATATTTTTTAGGGTTGACTTTAAATTATAATCTATTAATAGTCATTTCTGTTGCTCTGACATTAGTGCAGCATTTAAATGATAATGCAGAGTGATTTTAAAAAATAGCACAAGGTCATAGCTAAAGTCCATTGTCTTTGTATCAGCTTATCCCACAAGAACAAAAGGTCACTCTCTGCAGGTGGTAGGACAGAAGAGCAGGTTATGTGATGTGTGTGTGTAGTGTGCACTCGATGGTTTGGTGCTGGGATTAAAAGCCTGTTTAAACTGAGGTATAAAAAGATATTCCCTCTTGTGTTAATCCATTCATCTGATGTGTCCAGATGATGTGGTGAGGCAAAGTCACTTTAATCAGTTATAATGAAGTTTGATCAGTAAGGATTCAGCCTGAGCCTTACCCGCCTCCCCAGCTGTGTTTCCATCTCACTTCAATAACAGCACTGTCCCAGGCTGCTGTTAACCACTGCAGTTTGGTCATTGTTTGCATTGTAATTAATGATGGTTCAAATCAGAATGTAACAATTTACGCTACATGCTCAAACTTACAATGACCAACTGCTTTGAAATGCATGTATAGCAGCACACAGATGGTGGTAAGATACCTAAATAGAGTTGCCCTGGGACAAAATAGTGGCGATGTGGCAGCCAACAGGGCTCTCAGACTGTTGTCTCTTTATAAAGCATAGTCATTATCAGGAAAGAGGGTTAGGGCCATGCCCAAGGACACAATGGCAGTAGGAACCAGGTGGGGATCCAGCCACTAACCTTACAACCTGCTGTACCTCCTGCCTCTTCATGTAGCTGTAATTAACATCATTTCTCGACTAGAGGAATGATGAGGGGTGTCCTAGCTTCAGCAGACATATTGCCCCTGGCTCTCTTCAGTGAACACCTTCCACCAGATTAGGAGGAAATCGTGATCAAAGGTGGTGGGATTATTTTGGACGTCTGGGGATGATGATTGGGGCCAACACGTGGCTCTCAACGTAGCTCATCTCACTCTGACTCTGACCTAGTTGTAAAAGGTCACATGAGGAAAGAGCTGGAAATAGTCAATTGTCAGCCAAAATGTGCTCAGTGATGAATCAGCCCAAACAGCAAAAAATATGTCCTCTAATGTTCACAGAGCATTTGTGCCTCATTTAGCCAGACAGAGCAATTCTAGATGTATTCACTTTCTCTTGGGTCAGCAGACTACTGAGAAATTAATAGGAATTCAATTAAACATAGCACAGAGATGGTTGAAATAGTTCTCAAACGGAAAAAGGCACATATGTTTTCTGTAAAAATACTGCAGTTCTTTAGTTTAGTATTTACGTTTAAATTGCTTTGGCTGTTGAGAGAAATGTTATTAAAATCACCCAAGTATAGGCAAGTATTAAGGTGGTAATGTCTGTTTGTTAGCAACTTTACGCAAACAAAACTGAACTGAAATTTTCAGGGAAGGTCAGGAATGAAGGAACAATTGAGGAATGATCTGAATCATGGTCTGTATCCAGTAATTTTTTTTTAGAATGTCATCTGTTCTAGCATGCCAATACATCACAGAATGCAAATACAACACACGGTCAACAGGGGTCCCCATAGGAGCAACAAACTCTGAATCAATACACTACAGCTCTGACAGGTTTGACAATGACAGTGGTTGGCTGCCTCAAGTCACCTCAGTTGTTTTAAGAGTATATAGGAGAAATGAGCTGCCTTGGCGGAGGTCTGTTTTCTCTCAACCAGGGGTGTCCAAACTCTCTTCTATTGAGGGCCAGATTTGAAGATGTGCAAATGTCTAAAGGACAACATTCCCTCCTGATGCACAGTTTATTTACAACCAACTAAGTAGAGGACACAAAAGAGTAAATGCAAACCCCATCATTTATATATATATATATATATAAAACGTTGGCCAGGGGTTACATGTGGATAGACTATGAGACCTGTAAAGTAATTCGGTCAAATATTTGTTATATGTTACCATACATGACCTGTGGCCTTAACAGACCTCATTTGAGCTAAGTTACTCAATAATAAGAGTGGGTGGCATGCCATCATAACCAAATTTAATCAATGTACTATACAGGACCAGGGCTTTTACAGTAATTCAAACTCAAAGGAATAGCTTAGTTGTGGCGTTGGCTTAGAAGATTTCCACCTTAAAGCCTTGGTAACATTAAAACTGTTGCTAGTGTACCATCTCCAAATGAAAATGTTTCTGCCCTGACTATCCCCTCATCCCCTTGTATCATAGGGATTAACGTCTGACCAGGACTCACCTCAAAACACAATCCATTGCTGAAAGACAACAGGCACCTTTCAAGGACACTGTTGCGTTTAAATATAAGATCAGTTATTATCGTGCTTTTTTAGTTAATTAGTAAAATGTTAGAACACACAATCTTGTGGTGGTTATTTTGGTGAAGGTTGTCATTCATCTAGGTGGAGTTAATTTGTCAAAGGCTTAAAAAGGCATCTGCACAAGGTTCATATTGGTTAGAATACTCAATGATTAGCTCAAACAACGTATCAGACGTAGTGTATGTTTTCACTTCTGGTATAAACGCTTGAGAGGGAGGAGCAACAACAACAATACGGAGTGAGCTAATTCAAAATGAGGAACGATGGCACCGAGTGATTATAAAATGACCAAAATGCATGAACCTCTCAGAAACCCACTCCATGGGATGTTTTTGATGAAGAAATAACATTATAATGAAAGTTAAAAACACACAATTTTGAATAATAGGTCTGCTTTAATATCTCCATTAAAGTTCTAACATGTGATTACATCTATTTTGTATGGTTTCCCACAAGTCTCTTCAGAAAAAGGATATGTTCCATGACAGACTGCTAGGAGTATCCATTCATGCCTGAAGGCAGCAGAATAACTTAATGCATAAGTGGACCACAGTGGTGCCGGTCTCTTGACCATGGAGTATGAGGTGGTATATCACAATCTATTATTAAACAAGCTAAGACCGCACCCTCTGCAAAGCCAAGATACAAGATATTCACTGGAAAATAGCACCACAGCATCAATTAAAGATGGATGGTTAAGTCTGCGGAACTCTCCAGATAGTGTCTAGACATGGAGCACTGGTGGTTGAGTCAGACTCAAGAGTGTATTTAGGCTTACCCCCAAAGATGTCCTTGTGTTGGGAGAATTGGTTAATTCAAAGCCTTTCACATAACTTTTGTCCACTTGGTATGTCATTGCATATGTATAAAGAGTACCTTCAATTTATATGTCTTTTATCTTTTTAAATGAAATGATCTACTAACTGGCCACTAATCAGGACGTACTTCACCTAAGGCCCATAGTTGCTAGAATGGGCTCCAGAGACACCTAATTAAAGCAGGTGGAAGATATTCATGAATTTATATAATTTTGTAAGGTCATGTTGATAGATACTGTTTTGGTTTGTAGGCAAAAAATCCTCCTTAAACTTGCATCTTTTTATAATGACTGCATTTTAAGTGTGTTTATATATATATAAACACACATATATATATATATATTATATTTAAATGTTCTCAAGTTAAAAGCATTGGCAGTCTCACATACCATCTGCAGTCCGGCAGTCTTGGTTTTTCTTTCTCTGGCAGTTTTGCTTCATGCACCTTCTCGCCTTTATTCCCTGCAGATCCTCTCATGTTCCATCAAAGCATGTCTTGGTGCTCTGATCTTGGCGTCCAGGTGAAGGATGTGCCGGCTTAACAACGTATTCCTGGCTGCGTTTCGGGTCACGCTTCTGTCAAATCCGAGCTTTTGGTCCAAGGATTCTTTCAACAATCCCACTTCAGCTGTGTTTCTCCTTCCTGTGTCCATTACTGACCTCTTCAATCCATGTCCAGAGAAGAATCTATTTTTGGGTGCTCCAATTATGGTATCCTCATAGGGAACTTAGGGCTGCATGATATATAAAATCATAATGACTTTGTTGATTATGTGATAACTATAAGATTGGACATATTTGGAGAAAGTTAGGGCTGATTTCTGCGATTTTGAAGATTCAGTTTACAGCATATTAAAAAACTTGTCAGGAAGCATTAACACTTGACTCGCCCTGCAACCAGAAAGTAGCTGGTTCAAATCCCCGCCCCTGCGTATACTGTCGTGGGCAAGGCACTCAACCCACATTGCCTATGAATGAATGTGGTTGTGTGATTGGTGTTTGGTAGTGGTCGTAGGCTCTATATATAGACTATATTTGTGCAGAGGATATTATGAAAACATTGTACTCTATTGGACTTATTAGCTACATATCTCTGAGATGGAGGACTACTTACATTGCAATATGTTTTGTTTTTAGCAATACAATTATATTATTATGATATATATTATGATTATGATATATATGTTATGATACTTTGTCCAGGCCTTATGGTGGTACTTATTTTTCAAACATACAGAATCCGCTCACTTGAGTTGGTTCTATTTCTTTTTGCAGACTCCAGACAGTTCTACGGACTTTTTTTTATGTGTGCCATGTCTGGCCGAGTTGCTTTAAAGGCCAGATTGACAGATTGCCGCGGTGATATTTCTCTCTGTGCAAGGTTTTTCTCATTGTCTGAAGCGCTCAGTTTTTAGCCACCTTCATGACCAAGACCCAGGTTGCCATGGTTACGGAGTTTGTCCAGATGGTAAACTCTTGTTTCATATACAGTAGGTGGTGAAAGGATAAAATGTGCCATAGCTTTCTCCCGCTCCTCCCTTCCCGTATAATCCTGTTCATTGTATATTCATAGCCACTCTCATAATCAACTGGAATATTCTGGCACACGGGTCTTCACAAATGTGCAATCACCTCGGCTAATATGCTACTTTTGACAGCTCTGTTAGTGTCTTGTAGCATCGATTCTTTTCTTCTCAGAGGCACCAATGGCTTAGGTGCCAGAGCAGGTCACCCACAAACGTCATAAATTACGTCTGTAGTTTGATTTTAGCTAGACCTCCATACTGTTGTTTTGTCCTTAAGCAAGACACCTCAGTTGCCTTGCCTGTGTTTGCATATGTTTGAGTGACTGGTGTGTTTTGTGGTAGTCGGAAGACCTGGCCTTAGCCGCTATGGCTGCCACCTCTGTTAGTCTGCCCCAGGGCTTCAGTGGGACTGGATATTGTATAGCAACATAAAAACGGCTACATAAATTAGAGATGGATCGGTCTAGGGCCAATTTTCACAACTTTGGCTGATATCGGTATCTGCGTATATAGATAGCCGACCGACACTACATTTTGTCCCCCCATTTATGGAGTAATAAATACATTTCAAAGATATTTCTATGATGATTTGAAGTTTTTCCCCCTTTATATAAAACATAGAAAACACAGCCAAATCATGTTTTAAAAATATTGGTTATAGCATCTCTAATATACTGCAAGTCTAAGCTGTTATTACGCACAGCGCACTGCATAAAGCCATACAAACACTCATGCACACTCACACTCACTCACCAACACTTGTGG
This sequence comes from Philypnodon macrostomus, assembly GCA_036025475.1. NCBI lineage: Eukaryota > Metazoa > Chordata > Actinopteri > Gobiiformes > Eleotridae > Philypnodon > Philypnodon macrostomus. Next base: position 31,247 of record JAVQKC010068104.1, read on the forward strand.
CATCGAGCCCTAACCGGCCATATAGGTATATGGTATAGAAAGGGCATAATTATGATCGCAACAAAAGGAACCTTACACACACACTCAATCCCACTCACACTCACTCAACAACACTCGTGGCATCGAGCCCTAACCGGCCATATAGGTATATGGTAATGAATGGGCATAATTCTAATCGCACACACTCAATGGAAGTCAATGGG